>JANHFM010004274.1:303411-314972 GCA_032468115.1 Grayia smithii
CACCCTCTTTTAGGGAGGAAAAAGGTGCGTCTTATACTCAAAAAAATACGGTACTTTCAAGATTCTTTCAATGCTGAGAAACAGACAAATGTTCTCCCAGACACACAGAACAGTCTTGAAATAAGAGATAATTAGCACCAATTCTTCTGATGTCATGTCTATACTAATTCAACATGACCACTCAGTTGCAAAGTCTTGTTTTGATATTACTTATATTTTTAAATGAAGCCTAAAGAATGCCCTGGAATACACTACTGAACTGGGGTATTCTATCTCCCTAACTAATATCTCACAACAAACATTTCTTTTGCCACATATTCAAGTTATATAGCAAGTTATACAGGTATAGATTTTGTCACCTTGCAGCTGCATTGGTGATGATTTTTAAACTGCTGGGATTACGGATCAGCTTGTCCAAGATGCTGACAATCTGTTCAAACTTTGGTCTGTTGTTTCTGTCTTTTTGCCAACAGTCCAGCATCATCTGATACAAGGCAGCTGGGCAGTCCATGGGTGGTGGCAAACGGTATCCTTCCTCCACTGCTTTAATTACCTGTGCACAAGGAAGATAGTTTGTAGAACCTGAAGGACATTCAGTTCACTTCTCCTTCCTCGGTTCTGAAAATGATATGCATTACATAATCCAATGTGGAGGTTTAGTAATTAAACAGATGTATTTTATTCCTAACTATTGTGAATCATGCCTATTCTTTTTCATCTCCAAAATAAGCCACTTGACAATAAGAGATACAAAACATGACGGAAAAAGCAGAGGATAATTACATATCTTTGAAGAAAGTGACACTCAATCTTGTCCAATGTTTAAATTTGATTAGACCAAATACGACTCAATTTAATACATTTCCTATAGTACTAGCTTAATTACTCCGAAGAGAAAACATCTGGATCACTGCTGTACATTCATCCCCATCTCCTTCAATGGTCTTATAGGAATTGTTATTTGAGATCATATGAACTTAGAAAATTGCTTGATACCAGTCCATAGTTTAGCATTATTTACAATGACTAGCAACGAATCTCTTGGGCTTCAAATGGAAGACAGTTTTCTATCTTTAACTGGATTAGCCAATGACTGAAACAAAACATGGCCAAAAAAAAAAAAAATCTTGCTTCTAATATTTAAATATTTCAGAATCTTAATTTATCAAAAAATCTTGTCTTGGATACGATCCAATAATACATACATAGAAACTCTATATGAAGGAAGAATCCTATATAAACTACTTTTATTAATATAGAAATATGGAAAAGACCATTAATGTAATTTATATTTCTGGGTCAGACAAAAAGACAAGTCTTGGCTAATTGCATTACATATATGTGTATGCATGCATGTATGCATGTATGTGTATATTTTGCCTGTTGATATTTCAGAATTTCAGATGGAGAAAATGTAATATTTGTGAAAGCCCATAAATATTACTAAGCTAAGTCTTGAAATATTGTAAACCACATGGTTAATAAAATTGCTAAAATGTTCATAATTACCGTTTCTATGATTTGAGAATTGCAGTGCTTTGGTTTATTGGCTTTAAATCAATCAAACTTATTCAGAAAATGACCCAAAAGCAGCAGAAAGCTTTAAATACATCATGTGCACATCTATTTCCTAACTTTTTTTATAGGTGGAACAATTATTAAATTAATTATTTCTAAATAAGATAGCTCATATTTATACTTTAATTAATGTACTATATATTCAATTATGCAATAAAATATGTTGACATTAAGCTGTATACATACAATGTTACACATACATTTATGACTATATTAAAAATATTAGCAGTTGCTAAAAGGTTTTCAGAGCCAAACACAGTCTTAATTAGAAGCCAATTTAATTAGGTTTCATATGCATGTTCCAACTTTATTTTAAAGTTAGTTATACTGGTGGTAACAATCATACAGCTGTTATATGATGGCTAATACTGAACAATTGTAAGGTGCTATTGATATGAGCAAACATTAGAACATTCATCTCTCAGAATGTTGGCTATGTTGAGAAATGTTGTACAGCTCAGTGCATGAACACAATATAAAGCCAATTCACAAAATAATAAAGGTACTTGGTACATCAGAAAAATAAAATTATGACAAAATTTATAAGCTAAGTAACAATATGATTATATTCATTTTTAATTATATATAAGTTTAATACCAGAGCAATTTTATTTGTGATATATACATAACATTAGATGAAACTGTACTGTCAAGTAAATCAAAGTTAATCAAGTGCACAAAATGACATTTTTATTCATTGAGAAATACTATATTTCAAGGAAGCATAACTGCAAAACAAAATATAATTATTTAAACTACTAAGAAAATGAAATAATCACTTCACATAACATATGTGATAGTTCAAAACATGTTCTAATTGTTAAAAATGTATACACAAATATTTTCTTTTCCTTTATAAAGTTCAATTTAATCTAATCTATAACACTCATGGAATAATTCAATTAAAAGAAATCGGAAGACATTTAATGAGAAACTCTAATCACTGAAATTTTAATTTAAAACAGTTTGCCATTTTATGACTTACTTGAATCCCTTTTCATCTTCTATTTTGTAAAAACACTAATTGTTTAAAAAGCTTTTTTAAAAAAAGAAGCAAAAAGCCTCCTAACAAAATAAATCTTTATTAACAAAAGGGTTTTTAAACTTTGATAAATTTTTTTTGCATAATAATTTTCTATATAATTCAATGTACTCACATCTT
This sequence comes from Grayia smithii, assembly GCA_032468115.1. Classification (NCBI taxonomy): domain Eukaryota; kingdom Metazoa; phylum Chordata; class Lepidosauria; order Squamata; family Grayiidae; genus Grayia; species Grayia smithii. Next base: position 306,152 of record JANHFM010004274.1, read on the forward strand.
GATTAGACATCTCCCAATAGGGCCTCTCTCCATAGGACATTACTTCCCAAAGAACAATACCATAGCTCCATGCATCACTGGCTGAAGTAAATTTGCGATAAGCAATAGCTTCTGGAGATGTCCAACGAATTGGAATCTTGCCTCCCTATAAGGCAAAACCACCATATACACTTATATATCTGTGCATTCTAACTTTTGAATAGAAATCTAAACATAACAAAAACATTGTTGATTATTTATTACTTACTTACCTACTTACTTACAGGATTTATATGGCCACCCATCTCATAAAATGACTCCAGACGGTTCATATAACAATTCATGCAACCGGTGGTGGGTTCCTTCCAGTTTTACTACCTGTTCGCTAATCGCCTGCTTTGTGTGCGCGCTTTGTGCTTAGTGCGCGCACGTGCGTGCTGCACGTGCGTGCACAGTTTACAAAACTGTGTTTCTATTGGGGAGAGCTACTGATTTGTGCGGCAATTCACTCTGCCGTGTTAATAAGCTGAGAAGATAAAGGTAAAAAATGAGCCTGGGTGGATGGGTGAGCCAATCTGAACGTCGTGGGAAACTGGTTTGCTACCATGTGATCATTGGTGCTACCGGTTCGCCCAAACCGTTGCATACCGGTAGCAACCCACCACTGCATGTAACGGTCTTTACCAATGACAAAGCCAAGAAGCTGGTTTCATCATGCCAGTTTAAAGTTTGATCTAGACACGGAGCAAGCTAATAATCCATAGAACATAGTTTGAGCCATCCCCCCAGATGCCAGGCAAAATATTCTCTTAAATCCTATTTTCCCATCTTGCACTAGTTTATCGGGTTTAGTCCATGTATGTATGAAGAAGTGAAAAATAATTTTACTTTGAAGGGTGCAATATTCCTACATGACTATTTCCTCTTAATGAAAGGATCTGTATATTTCATAATATGAAGTTATAGTTATATAGGATAGATACAATCATATTCTCTGTTTTCCTGAAAATAAGACCTACCATGTTTTTTTACATGTGGGTATAAATTAAGAGCCTGAGCATCTGGTCGCCTACCCATTCCATCAGACTGCTTGTGGCCAGGAGGCAGGGTATGTGGAGCCACCTCACGTGGCTTACCTCAGGGCATCTGCAACCAGCCCATCCATGCCCCAACACCTGCCACATGGTGGCAGCACCAATAGCCATGTGTTGCAGGAGGCCACATGGTCGCAGGCCCACTTCTGCTTGCTTGCAGCTGCAATGGAGCAGGATGCTGAATGGTGTGCTGGTGTTAGTGCCATGGCCGCAAGGTGAGGCATGTGTCAGGGAGTGGAGGGCCTGGCTGCGGGGGCCCTGAAGTAAGCTAGTTCATAGCATGTGGAGCAACTCCACCCCCTGCCTTGCCTTGTGGTCATGGCACCAGTATGTTGCTTGGCCTCCTGCTCTGTTGTGGCCGCGAGCAAGCAGAAGAAGCCAGCCAGTGACCACACAGGGTCTTGCTGGATGGGGCTGCTGGAGCCACCTCTGCAAGGCAAGGCATGTGTCGGGGCATGGGTGGCCTGGCTGCAAGGGCCCTGAGGTAAGCTGGTACAGGGCATGTGAGGCAGCTCAACCCCCCTGCCTAATTCCAGCAGCACTAGCGCACCACGCGGCCTCCTGTCCCTGCCCCCGTGAACAAGCAGAAGAAGTGGGCTTCCTGTACATGGAAAAAAATAAGACATCTTATTAAGATGTGTACTATACGTCTGGCTAGAAACTGCCTTCTGTAGAACTAAGGAGAATAGAAACAAATAATACAGAATTAATTAGCAATTATAAGACATAAAATGGAATTCTCTAAACATGTTCTTAAGTATATATTTTTTTCACTTAAGAGGGCTTAATGCATATTACCACTTGTGGATTGGTTAGTCTGACTGTTGGCTTTATCCTAGGGGTGAAATCTATATTTTGTTACTACCGGTTCTGTGGGTGTGGCCTGGTGGGCGTGGCAGGGGAAGGATACTGCAAAATCTTCATTCTCACCCCCTCCAGGGGAAATGTCCATTCCCACCCCACTCCAGGGGAAGGATATTGCAAAATCTCCTTTCCCACCCCACTCTGGGGCCAGCCAGAGGTAATATTTCCCAGTTCTCTGAACTGCTCAAAATTTCCGCTACCGGTTCTCCAGAGCCTGTCAGAACCTGCTGGATTTCACCCCTGCATGTAGGTCTTGGGGAACAGCAATTGCTCCTGCCACCCAGCATCCCCCTAAAATCTGCTATATGCTGCTTAACTGTAGGTGTTTTTCTTCTGGTGTTGGGAGACCTGTATAGCCCCTCCAAGTCAGCTTCCGGTTGTATCAGTCCTTCTTTCCAAAAGGTGCCAAATTTGAAGGTCTTCAGAAGTCTAAACATATATTATGTACAAACTGGGTTTTTATTTGCTTACTTTTATGTCTAGCATATAAAATTGAAAAGTATAATTATCAATTTACAGCTTGAACTTGAAATTATTACAAGCAAGCAAGCAAGCAAACAAACAAATAAATGCTCTTATTACAAATAAAACTGTACACTTGTGAACTCTTAAGGGCAATAGCAACTATTTTTACCAATTTAAGAAAAGGTGAAGACAAAACACTGACATTGGAATTAGAAGAAATCTTCAACACAAAACATTAGGAAATTCAGACATGAACAGAAAGAACTAATTTTTAGTGGAAAAAAAGGTGCGAGGAAAATTAAGACTCAAAATGTACATGAAATATTTTCTGATTGGTTTTATTTATATATTTTAATGTCAAGTATATAATTACTTGACAGTAATTAAGGGACATGGTGGCTCAGTGGCTAAGACGCTGAGCTTGTCGATCTAAAGGTCGGCAGTTCAGCGATTTGAATCCCTAGTGCAGCATAATAGGATGAGCTCCCGTTACTTGTCCCAGCTTCTGCCAACCTAGCAGTTCAAAAGCATATTAAAAAATACAAGTAGAAAAATAGGGACCACCTTTGGTGGTAAGGTAACAGCGTTCCATGCGCCTTTGGCATTTAGTCATGCTGGCCACATGACCATGGAGACATCTTTGGACAGCGCTGGCTCTTCGGCTTTGAAACCTTTATATAATTACTTGCATTTTCTACTATTTTTGAGCTTTTCTATTTATCTATTTATCATTTCCTAATTAAAGATTTGCCTGTATTTGCACAAATGTATTTCCTAATATATTTTTTATCTGGCTGTACAAAACCAAGAATTTTTTTTACATCCTAACTAATTTTAAAAGACTGCATTAGAAAATGGTTAGTTTTTCAAAGCATAAAAGAAAATAATACTTGTGTTTTTTTGGCACAACCCCCATTTTTCCACAATTTGAATTACTGGACCCAGGTTTCCAGAAATTGAACTTTCAGGCTATAGATGCACTTCAATTCTCCTGTTTGGTCCCAGACAACAGTCGTTCATATTGTTGTCAAGACATATGGATTCCTTTAATTTCAGAAAAGCCATTGCTGGTGCCTTACATAGTTTCTTCCACCCAGTCCTGGTAAATGGACTTCCAACATACCAGTTGATCCAGGATTCCTAGACTTTTGCAATGGAGACCTAGTTCATGATGCAATTTGATGACTTCTGATTCGCAGGGTAATTCAGTTGCTAATACAGCAAAGTCTACAAAGAGATTTGGGTGATTGAAGATTAGGTGGAAACCAGTTTATACATTGCGAAATTAGAAGAGAACTTGTATGCGGGTATTGGCTTACTCATCCACCATATATGAATACAAGGAGTATGTTCTTCTTAAGGAAACCCACAGGTTCTTTGATAGATTCCTTGATGGAGAACCCTACTGTGAAAGTGGACAGAGAAGCTATCATTAAAAAAATTCAAAAGTTTCGTATTCAAAACAGGGTAAGCTCAAAATGTTCTAAAGGTTGAAATAGTTTTTTTTAGGTTTGAAAGAAATTGCTCTGATCCTCCTCTTGTTTGAGAAAAACATTTTACATATCTGTAACAATCAGTGCCTTTGATTTCTATCAATGCTGGATAGCAATAGTGACCTGGTTTCATATTAGGCATATTATTTTTCTACAAAGATTCTAATTTTTTTCCTAATGCATTGCTATGTTCTCTCATTTTATACTCCAATTCCAACCACTAAAGGTTTCATTGCATTTCTTCATCTCTATGAAAGACTTTTTCCTTGCCTTTTGTTTCTTCATATTGTTCTAATATGGTGATTTTTAAAAAAACACTTTTACCTGTGCCACATCAATTCTAGCTGTTCTAGTAATTCAGTTCTAGGAATTGTAAATAATTATTTTATGAGAATCAGAAATTAACCTTATATGTATTGTTCATACGGTCAGGCATGGGAATACAAAGCAGGCTTTTTGTACTTCAAAGTAATCGTGTCCCAGATCTTCTGTCTTCAAAATGCACTATTATGAAAAAAGAACGAAAAATAAGGGTGGAATAAGAGCAATGATGTATGTGTTCTATTTAATCTGTTTATGCAGCCACATAGGAGAAGAGGAAAAAAACAACAACCTACCATTAAGAAGGACCCAGGTACAGCTGTAAGCTATTTTATGCAGACATTTTATGGACCATGTTTCCTGCCAATTTTCTAAGCTGGCTATTTGAAAGATGATGCGTTGTCCTGGGTTGTCTGTTTAAAATGATGACTTGGCAGTTTGGAAGGTATTTGTGTGAAACTGTAGTTCTATGTAACAGGGTAACTCCCACTGATCTCTATAAAGGACTCATTGGCCAATAGCAATAGTAATCTTTTTTTCCCCAAAAATTTCACTCCTGTACCTAAGTGTATTACAAGATATACTATGCAAACTACAATATCTCATATGCAAATTAAAATAAAAGATACAGTTAAAGTGGAATTACTGCTCAATACAACAACATAATGGCAAGTAGTTTCATTAGCTAGAACCTAATTGCTGCAATAACCTCCACTAGATATAATATATTCTTAATAAGCAAATAAAAATCAACCATCAATGCAATTTACATAAGCCATTTCAAAGTTCTGCTCACCACTACCTTCCACAAAATAATAAATCACAATCCAGTGATACTGTTATAGCACTGCAAAGAAATGGCAGTCCTTCCACTAGCATGAGTGTGAAATAACACTGTTTTAGCCACTTTTCATATTTTATTAATTCAGGGTTTAATGAAAGGCAATCAATTCCACAAGTCCATTATAAGGTGCATAAAAGCCCAAAATTAAGGTGTTGCGGTCATAATGAATAGAATTTGAGTATGGCTGGGTGATAATGGGAAAGAAAGAATCACCTTGAGAAACGGGAAGAAGAGATTCATCCAAGAGAACATTAGAAAAAAGAAATCTGATTCCAAGAAATCTGCACTGGAGAAAGCATCTCTGGCAAGACTCTCCCTAGGTCTCATGAAGATAAAGGGAGGGATGGGTAAGTACATTTGGACTTGCAGGCTTCTCTTAGTGTAACCTTATAGTAAAAAGTAGTATTAGCGTACATAACTTTGGCATCCTAGTCTTGTCTATCTTGAAGGTCTGATAGGATGTCATAGCCATAAATATATAACTGAAAAGGTAGAATTAAAGGTTAAAGAAGAGAGTAAATGGAAGAGTAAATGGAAACAGCTCTAGATCCTGAGGAACAAGAAGTAATAAAGGAAAAACACAAGAGATAAAGACATCTCGGTATAAAAGTAATGAGTGACCTGAAAGATAAGATTAAAACTAGAAAATTATGGGGTAGGTGATACTAAGCAGAGTACCAACATTTTAGATGCCAAAGTATCTAAAAAAACACCCACAAATTATGTTTGATTGGCATTGACTGCCAAAAGATGATATAAAATATGGGTAACGGAAGAGAGAGTCTCATTTTGAAATCTCCATAAAAGGAACCTGGAAGATTATTGTCAGAAAGATGAATAAGAAATTTAGAAAGACCAATTCTAACAAAAAAAGAAAAATAGAACATTGAATGGAAATTTGAAACACATAGAAACATCACAAGAGTTTTTTTTTTTTAAAGGAGTGGTTGAAGAAAAGCCTGCTTTAGAAAATCTGGAATAGTTTCTGTAATGAACAAAATCAACAACTCAGAAAAGAACTATAAGTGAAGTATAAATTATATAAAAATCAAGGACACGCACACTTGTTCTCTGCTATCTATGAAACTCTTGCCGATTAAACCATTTTAGGACCACAATATGTATTAGACGAGAGGCCAATTCTAATAAGAATTGAAAAGTGTATCAAGCCATCATGACTCCACTACTCAGATTACTCTCCCATTTGCTATGCTGATTTTGCTTCAGGTATGCTATATACCAAAAGGGACGTGGTGGTTAGTGGCTAAGACGCTGAGCTTGTTGATCAAAAGGTTGGCAGTTCATTGATTCGAAACCCTAGTGCCACATAACGGGGTGAGCTCCCGTTACTTGTCTCAGCTTCTGCCAATTTAGCAGTTTGAAAGCACATAAAAAAATGCAAGTAGAAAAATAGGGACCACCTTTGGTGGGAAGGTAACAGTGTTCTGTGCGCCTTTGGCATTTAGTCATGCGGGCCACATGACCATGGAGATGTCTTCAGACAGTGCTGGCTCTTTGGCTTTGAAATGGAGATGAGCACCGCCCCCTAGAGTTGGAAACGACCAGCACGAGGGGAACCTTTACCTTTACCTTTTTATGTTCGGTGGCAAAGATACACATTTAGGATGGGTTGAAATGTTCTTCCTACCTCCAGATTACTTACCTGTTTGTTAACTATGCTTTCAATAGCATTTTCTGCAACAACTGAATAGCTCTAAGAATAAATGACTTTCAACAATAAAATCAATGCAATACAGTATAATGTCAATCATGCTATTCTTTTTCAGAGTAAGCAAAGTGATATAAAGTGTAGATAATGAGTAAAAAAATAGCAAGCCAAAGAAATAAATGAATGTGATAAAAAAAGAAAAAAATATGGTGGTAAGAAAAGGGAAAAAAAGAAAAAATAGGAAAAAATATAGTTCAATCAAATCTTCATCAAATCATTCACAATGAAGACTTTCTGACTTTTGAACATATCTTAGTTACAAGCATATCAACACATCAGTTTATATATTCCCTCCTGTTGTTTTTTTTATATAGTTACCTGTTTTAGAAGAAATTAAATTTTAGACACATCCATAATTGTGTCTACATGTTTTTCTAACATCTTACTAGTTTTTAAAAAATATTTGAAGTGTTATATTATATTGATGTTTATCAATATACTGATGATTATCTACATCTATATCTACACAAAGACTCTGAGTTATTTTTTAATATAAGTAACAGGATTGGAATTATGTGAAGAAATAAATAAAGCATCACTGAGGTCAAATGTATTGCTTTCACTGTAAAGTAATTCACAATTTCATTAAAAAATGTAATAAACTGATGGAACTCATGGAGGATTTCTCTAATAATAACTATGAAACATTAATGGAACCTTGCTGATTCAGATTTACAATTATTTTGAAGGCTTCATTTAAATTTGACAATTAAGTCAACAGGTGACTTTCAAATAACTGGGGGAAACAATCCTGTTATATATTTTCAAGACCTATCTTTTAATTCATTGCTAGACTACAAGGGATTCCATTCTAATCCACAATCCAAAGTACAGATTCCTCTGACGAGGAGCAAAGCGTAAAATGCATTTTTGTTTGTTTGATCGGTTTAAGCGGTAAATTAATTGGGATCTGTTTTTATGGCGGCAAGAGAATAATGTTCTAAAGTAAATAAACAAAATACAGATTCCCTGAGTAGCATGCAAGACAAATGCAGCATGAAAATAGGATACTAAATAGAGTTTTTCAATAGCAAATAAAAAATACAATAGAAATGAATATCTTTTTTCAAAGCTCTTCGAAAGATCCAAAGAAAGTAAAAGTATTTCTTCCTGTTCCCACCCTTCTGATTGGATTCTCCCCAGTCCAAAATGTTAGATATTACTCCAGACAATTTGTTTGTGGAAATTATATTTGGGTGGAAGGAGCTGAAGTAATCTGAAAGGTTTACTTGAAGCTACTCCTATTTCACCATGCAATTTATTTTGAGACTGAATTTAGCATTAAAGATTCTTTTCCTTAAAAGATTAATTTATGGATGTATGGGAAAAAAAGCCCTCTGAACTTATCAGATTCTAATTTCAGATGCTTTGCTGCTTTGGATGTGTCACAGACTTCAAATATAATCAGTTTCACTTTTTTCCCTTTGGGTTCTTTGTAAAAAAAAAAAATTAAAAGGACTTAATTGCTAAACCAGGAAGAGCAGTTCAGAGGGAACTCGCAATAATGCAGTCTGGAAATTATTTGCTTTATTCCTTTGTTAGAATTGAATTTTCTACAGTAATTTAGGCCTGGAAGTAGCCAGCTCATGTCTGGAGATTTGTAATGGCTGAAAATTAATTCGATGCAAATAAAAATGAATTTCCTGCATACAGAAATAACATGGCTTCTCATGGTTCTCCCTGATATTTTGTAAGAAGGGAGATGACAGACACACAGACAGATTGATTGATTAATGATAGATAGATGATAGACAGACAGATAGATGATTGATGGATGAAATAGAATAGAATAGAATAGAATAGAATAGAATAGAATAGAATAGAATAGAATTCTTTATGGGCCGAGTGTGATTGGACACACAAGGAATTTGTCTGTGTATATGCTCTTAGTGTACATAAGGAGAATAAAATACATTCATCAAGAATAAAAAGATACAACACTTAGTGATAGTCAGGGTTACTAATAAACTATCAAATCGTACTAGGAAACAAATAAAAACAATATAAATTGAAAGATACAAGCAACATGGTT
>JANHFM010004274.1:373708-386366 GCA_032468115.1 Grayia smithii
TGGGAAGAGATAGATACTAGTAAGGAAGAGAAGAATAATAGTAATGCAGTCTTAGTAAATTATTTGACAGTGTTGTGGGAATTAGTTGTTAAGCAGACTGATGGCATTCGGGAAAAAACTGTCCTTGTGTCTAGTTGTCCTGGTGTGCAGAGCCCTATAGCGTCTTTCTGAGGCCATCCAAAGACAGTGACTTAGGACGTTTCCCCAGCTGACTTAAAATGCTCTCTATCTATCTTGAGTTGGCAGGAAACAATTCCACATTATGAGATTTTCTTTCTAATCCTTCCCTTGCTTCTACTGTCCTTGTTTCAAATCACCGCTGGTCCCCTGATGTCCCTCTAAAGCAGATGTGTCCAAACTTGGCAATTTTAAGACCTGTGTCGCCCTCAACTCCCAGAATTCCTTAGCAGGACATGCTGGTTAGGGAATTCTGGATGTTGAAATCCACACGTCTTAAACATTGGATACCTCTGTTCTAAACCCTAACAGTGAATGAAACGTAATGTAGTATGTTATGGTCAGGGGTGGGTTCTACCTACCTTTACTACCGGTTCTCTTCGTGCACGTGTGTGCGATTTGTGCGCACGGGCTCCCGCACGCGCCTAAAGCGCGCTCCCGCACATGCGCAGGAAATCTTTTTGAGAAAAAATTCTACAATACAGGTAGTCCTCAACTTACAACAGTTTAGTGACCATTCAAAGTTACAATGGCACTGAAAAAGTGACTTATGACCATTTTTTACACTTATAACTGTTGCAGCATCCCCATGGTCACATAATCAAAATTTGAGGGCTTGGCAAATGAGTCATATTTATGATCGTTTGTGTCCTAGGATCACATGATGACCTTTTGCATTCTTCTTACAAACAATGGGGAATCCAGATTGACTTACTGTAACAACTGTGTTACTAACTTAATAACTGCAATGATTCATTTAGCAACTGTGGCAAGAAAAGTCGTAAAGCAGGGCAAAATTCACTTAACAATTGTTTCACCTAGCAACAGAAATTTTAAGCTCAATTGTAGTGGTAAGTCAAGGACTACGTGTATATACTTCGGGGTTGCCATTTCATGGTATTGGAATAAGAGAGAAAATATTATTTTACCATTGATACAACCATTGTCTCAATTAGCTGGAGATGAGATGAAGGCAGCAGGGGACAGAAGAGGAAAAAAAGACACCACTAGGTTTTTGATAGAATTAGGTGCAAACGGGGACAAAGTAACTCAAGGCAACAAATGTATATAATGCTCCTTCTTCCTCCTATTTCCCCCATAACAACAATCCTGAAGGTAAGTTGAGAATGAGTGACTGGCCCAAAGTCCCCCTCCTGGCTTTCAGGCCTAAGGTAGAACTAGAACTCACAGTCTCCTGGTTTCTGGGTCAGCACCAGTGATGGGTTGCTCCTGGTTCGGGCTGGTTCGCGCGATCCGGTAGCGGTGATGCTGTGATGTCACCGAACCGGTTCTCTGCAACTGGGAGCTGGGCCCACCTGCGTGCCCATACCTACCGTTCATGGGGCTCCGTGTGCTCCGCGCATGCGCAGAACGCTTTTTTTGAGGGTTTTTTCGGAAAAAGAAGCTACCGCGCATGCGGGAGGAGTGCCTGTTTGGCACGCATGCACATGAAGCGCGTGCACCAAATGTGAGCTCCGATCATGCGCAAAGCACATGCACCATTAGAACTGGTAGTAAAGGTAAGTAGAACCCACCCTTGGTCAGCACTACACCAAACCACTACACCTTAACCACTGCACCAAACCAGCTGTCTGCATTAATCCATTATGAAACCTATTAATGGTTTCAAACATTAGGAAGAACTGGCCAGTACCAAGCATTTGGAAGGAAGATATACTGTCTCAGAAAGTGATCATTTCATTCTTCCATTAGAAGTTGTGATCAGAAACAAAATGGCCGTCTATACAGAACTACACGCGCAGGTAGTTACGGGGGCTTCCCGTTACTCCCGTGTGACAGCTCTCCTGCACGAGCTGCACTGGCTACCGGTAGTTCTCCGGATCCGCTTCAAGGTTCTCCTCAGGGTATCATCCACCAGACATTGTCGGCGGGTGGTTCCCAGGGCGAGGGCGTTCTCTGTGGGTGCACCAGCCCTCTGGAACGAGCTTCCCACCAGTATCCGCACTGCTCCCGACCTCCACTCCTTCCGGCGTGACCTGAAGACTTGGCTTTTTGACAAAATCAGCTGATGGGATCGGATTTCTATAGTGTTTTAATTTATTTTAAATTTTAAATTTTTATTGTTTTTAAACATATTTATATTGTATTTATTAGAATTGTATATTGACATTGATTGCCACTGTGTTTTATACTGTGAGCCGCCCCGAGTCCTGCGGGAGAAGGGCGGCATATAAATACAATAAATAAATAAATAAATAATAATAATAATAATAATTGTGCCTATCTCCTATCATCCCTGCATATTCACAAGATCAGGTGGAGGAGGCAATTCCTTCTCATCCCCACTGGCCAGTTGCAGCTCTGCATTCTCCATGCTGTACTTCCAGTGGGACTTCTGAATTTTCCAGCTGCAGTTGTGCCTTTCCTTTTCCTTCTTAAACCTACTGTTAATCTGGTCAAATTTCCAACTCTCCACTGTTCCTGGCCTCTCCAGTCCTGGCTCAGAGCCCCCACCAACTTTCTGACTCTCCTCCGCATCCCCCTCCAAGTCCCGGAGCCGTCTCTTCCTTATCATCTATGATGGCATCCAGGGAATCTATCACAAGAATCTTATGATTTATATTGATTGTTTTTATTTAGTATCCTATTATGATTTGTGTTTCATTGCTTATTTAGTATCCTATGATTATCAATGAGCATTGTATCTTATGATTTATGATTATTGTACTGTATTATGATGATCCTGATTTATCACTTGTTGCTTGTATGAACACTGAGAGTTTATGTACTGGAGACAAATTCCTTGTGTGTCCAATCACACTTGGCCAATAAAGAATTCTATTCTGTTCTATTCTAAATAAATTTGTTTAATAAATAAGATAAATAAATAGATAAATAGATAAATAAATATGATGTGAACACTTTCTTGTACGTTTGGCCATTAATAAATTCTGACTGAATTATGAAAATATACATTATGTTCAATTGCATTTTTCACCAAGCATGCATTTTAAATGTATATTGCCCAAATTTTTAAGTCCACAAATTATTTTATTGTGAAATACATACAACTGTACATGTTTTAACTGAAATATATTTAAGCTACATATACACAATTATTTAAACTCAGAGGTATCTCACAAGCTACTTCCTTCCTTCCTGAGTCACTGAATAATCCACACTCCTTTAAAAAGCAAAAAATCCTTCTCAATTTACCACTTGAAAAGCAGTAGCAAAATGAAATAAGTCAGGTTTAGATAATTATAGAAATTCAATAAATTGGCAGCACTACGTATAGTTTCTACGGAAATTGAAGTTTACTTAGCCTGATGTCTTATATCACCTTTACATATAAAAGGAAACTGACAGAATGAATTAACTTCTCCTATTAGGAGGGGTTCACCATACAATTTATAACCCCAATTGTTTGGGAAGCTCACTAGGAAATAAATTTAGAAAAACATTATAGAGAACCTCCAAAATTTATTACAGCTTCTAAATATGGTAATTGAGAAATACTACACGTTAAAAAAAATCTCCCAGAAAGATATGCTACATTATTGTATCAAAAAAATCCCAGATAATTCTCATTTTAAAAGACATAAATGAAAGAAAAATATTGTTACATGCATACAATATGTTGAAGATGCTTTGAGTTTCTGTAGTGAATAGAATTTCAGCCTAAATGACCCTTACAATTCAATTATTCTGGATGTTTCCGTTCATCTATAAATAAATAATAAACCAACAGGCAAGCAAGTTTATTTTATCATATCTTTACTTTTTGTTTTTGACAAGAATTGTAATACTAACATTGGGAATTACAGCATTCTCATGAGTACAATATAATTTACTTCTTTGCCTAAGGATATCAAGAGAATATACAGGATGCAAACCAGTTTATGGAAAATATATTTTGAGGAGATTCTGCTTATTTTTGTGAACAGATTGTTTGCTCAAAAATAAATGTACTGTGACAGATGTCATTACATGCCTCAGTCTTCAGCAGCCTCTAATGTATTTCAATTCCAGAAGACTGAGAAAAAAGTGCCAATCAAAAACAGTTGTTTTTATGAAAATTCCTAGTATATTAATCTGTCAGTTTATTTTTCACTACCACCCAAAAACAAACTCTGCTATGCATATGTGATCAATTCTGACATGTTTCCAATTATAATCAACATGTAGCACAATAATTCATATGATTATTTTTAATTTATTAATCAAACTTACATCTTTCCACAAATACCTTTGGCAGCTCACAAAATAAGAACATACCACAAAGTACAAAATATAGGCGTGGAATAAATAAAATCCCAATTTATTGTAGTTTTAGAATAAAACAAATAATTATTTTACTGTTATGATCATCCTCATCCTCACATTAAAAATACAATGGAAAAGAAGACTTGGAAAGTAACCAAGAATAACTTCAATAGCACCTAGTTCACAATAATGAAAATAGGACCTCGCCTAAATAAATGAATGAATAAAACTTGAAATAAGGTTAAAATACTGGCATGTTTTGCATATGTCTCACACTGGTTCCAGAACGAGGGATTGCTCTGCATTCTTACTACAGAGAAATCTTATTCTCTGCAGGACAAATATGCAGCTTGGAATTTCTATTGTTCCTTTTCAAGAGTTAAGTGGCAAAATAAAATGGAATTAAGCAAGTCCACAGGTACTGTACATTATAGTATGATAAAGTGTGATGACTCTCTTCCCCCTCCCTGACCCTTCCCAGATATATCTTAAGATGGCAACTCAGAGGAGGATGAACCAGTTCCTGGCACATCAGGAGAGGAGTTGGTCAATGGTTCCAAGCAGCCCTCTGAGAGTGATTTGGCTGAAGCACAGCTGCAGCAGGATATCAGATGGGGAAAACTTGCAGCTGCAGCCAGTCATGGATGAGGAAGAGGACCTGCCTTCTGCACCTGATCCAAGAACACTAGAGCAGAGAAAAAGCAGAACCAGCAAAGGTCATCCAGATTACTTGTGAGGAGAAAGCCTCACCCTTCTTGATGGGATACACCAGGAGCTGGCTATTTAGCATAGCAGACACATGGAAGCAATACTGAGAACAATGTGTTCATTTCCCAGCTGTGTGTTTTCTGGTCATTGTGATTCCTGCCTTGCTTTGAATTGACACTGTGTCTTGACTTGAAAACTCTGTCTGAGAGGAATTTATCAATCCAATAATGTGCTTTATTAGGAATTCTGGATGAATGCCACTGAAGTCTGGTTCTTTACCATGTTTCAGGCTACCAAAGGCAGTGTCAATCCCCTTTATACAGAAGGGACAATAATACTCAGAAAGCATTTGGCCTGACTGCTTAAAAACTGAAAGCACTTTCTTAACGAGACAAGTGTCCTTTCACCTTTGGAGAGGGATACAACTCGAGTGGCTATTTGGTCAAGAGTTATACTTGAAGTTTGTCATGTGGATGTCTAGCTCCACCCAGTTTCCTTAATAGGCTTCACATTTTTCAGCTGGACTTGCTGAAATTTAATCATTCTGTGTCTATCTTCATCCAAGCTATGTAAGAAATTGTTGGTGATCTCCAGATCACTGTTCTGGAAGAGCCCTTCAAGTTTCTTCATTCCATTCTGGGATGGAATACTCTCTTTTAAATCCTTGAAGTACATGTCTTTTCACTGAAGCAATTATTGCCTTCATGAATCTATGATAGTACTGACTACTTGGTGGAATCTATTGTATACATTTACTGTTAAGTTGCAAAGTGTTCTTTTATCAGAAAAAAATTGAATTTTTGGTTCATAAACATATGTTCATAAATTGAAGTAGATTTCCCCCATCAATTATACTGTAATTTCTATTTAAATCAATTTTAGTATGGTTATGTGAATTTTTAAGCAAAGATCTTCAGTCATTTTTCAGAAGTTAAATATCTGAAATAATCTTAGTAATGTAAACATAATAAAACCCAATTCCCCCACCACCCCATGAAATTGAGAAGAAAATTTGTAATTGTGGCAAGAAATCTATTTTGTATATGAAAAGTATTTTCTTCTGCTATCTACTTTTCTGGTTACAACTACTGTATGGCATATAATGCCTGAAAGGGGTGTCTGTAAAGAAAGAAAGTTGATGGGAAAATTTATGATGCACAAATTTAATAATCTACGTACATTTCATAGATACTTTGTTGGTTTCAATTTTTTTTGTATTTCTAACTTTCTATACTTCTTACAAACTATTTCCATATATTAATGCAAGTGTGAAAACCTTAGGATCCAACCCTTTGCTTTGTAAGTTATTTCAAATTCAAATTATCTACATTTTCAGTCTTTTTCAGCTTGCTTTTTGTAAAATTTTGTGCAAAGAAAAAACAGAAGATGATAATCTGCAATAATTTCTAGAAAAGGTATCCAAAAAAAAAATACTTATCGCTGATAAAGACTTTGATTTGTAAGATCAGTACAACAATGGCTAAATCAAAATGACAATATACTGTTGGTTCTCTCTGCTGTTCTTTAGCTGCCTATCTGTACATTTAACATTAAATATGGGAAGTCTTTTCACTTTGCCACTGAAGAAAGACACATTTTTATCTCCACACTTTTCTCCATCTGTAAAAATACACTCTTATTTTCTCCCTTGATCTAAGATTTTTAGCGTTTTGGCAGAAAAGTATTCATACGGTCTTATGGGAAAACAATCACTTTTTAATTCCTTGGCATGGAAATTCACTTAGCAATGTCTTTAATGGTACTGTAAACATTTTAATATCTCTGCTTTTTTTCCTGGATGATTGAATCGTCACATCTATTTCTCACAGCCTTTAGGGGATTGAGGAACACATTTTCATTAATTTCACATTCCCAATACAACAACTGAAAATGGAATAGGTTACTTGCAACTTACATCTTGTAACACAGCTAATGTTGAAAGAACAATAATATTATTGATTATCTATGATGAAGCAATTTGCAGAGTATGCAGAGCAAATGTAATCTTCCTGTAGAACACACTACAAATGGATTCAAATGCATTTGCTTTCCAATTTGGTATTGTAATTACCCCAAGATTTCTTAAATGTATTATTTTTGCTGTCATTACATATTATAGAACAGTTGCTACTGATTGAATATTAAAAACAGAAGAGACAATGCACAATTACTCACAGCCTTATGCTGCTGCTGTGCCTAGCACATATTAAGAGATACTTCTGGCAGATGAATTGCCCCATTTAAGAAACAGTAGGATGTCACTTGTAATCAATTAACTGAGAAGCTTCCATGTATGAATGGGTGATAGACCAGCTTACATCATTGAATACTAAGCAAATTGAGCCATTTCTCTAAATTTTCAGCCCCATTTACCTTAGGCATGTATTAAACAAATCTTTAAAATCCTTAAGCAATTATCACTAGACAGTGATAAATAAAAAGCAAGAATGGCATTAATCAATTGTAGATAGTATAAAAAGACTCTTATAAATGAATCCTTATGTAGAATTTCAACAGTAAATATAAAATTATAGCTACTAATCTGTTCCTCCAGATATAGTCCTTATTTGAAGAGTATTTTCAAGAGTGGTGCATTTAAATACAGTTCCTAACATGAATGCAAAATGATGGATCACTCTTTTTAAGGCTGTAATTGCCCGTCAAGGAGACATATAAAATCTTGTTCTGTCATCCTCTTTATATGCTTTTAGAATTTAAAATGATTTTTTAGAAGGGTTGGTGAAGTTGGATTACATGTACCTGCCAATGTAATTCATAGATATGAAAAAAAACCGGCAGGGCTTTTTTCACCCTCAAGATAAGGATACTGGTAAATAATGGTTTCAGTTCTGTAGAAAAACTGCATAGACATGCAGTTCAGTTAACATATTCTTTTTGGATTTTATTATGAATGGCCATATCAGGCATTTGGAATTTTGCAGAGTCAAAGCATGCTAAAATCTGAATGAGGAAAAAACATTGGATATAAAGTTATTTTAAACAATTAAAAAGCAACATATAGTTTGTGCAGTTTGCATTGCTGGAAGTATGGATCAGAAAAAGACAAAAAGACAAAAGTGACAACTAAGATTGGATCTACCGTATATTTTGGCGTATAAGACGACTGGGCATATAAGACAACCCCCAACTTTTCCAGTTAAAATAAAGTTTGCCAGCCATGCATCTTGCAAGGTAGTACCTGGCGTATAAGATGACCCCCCACTTATCTGAAGATTTTAATGGGTTAAAAAGTCGTCTTATACACCGGAATTTACGGTAAGTAAAGTAGTCCCTTTACCCATTTGTAAGAGGCTTGGAGAAGCTGATGACAACTTGCAGGCAGTTTCTTCTCATGGATTTCTCAGTGAGAGATGCTTTAGTTTAAGTAAGAAAAAAGGAAGGATTTCGCTCATAGATGCTTTTAATTAGGGTATTTGGTCTTTATATGAATTATGGTTATTGGCAGTTCAGAATCTAAGAAATGCATAAATATTTTTTTAAAACAAAGTTTTAGAAATGTAATGATGATACAATTTTGGAATTATAATATCTGGATAATTTTAGATAATGAATTAATCCCAGAAATTAATTCGCTTTCTTTCCCTTACACACACATGCACACAAGCTTGAAAAAGACAGTTTCATGAATTACAACAGTTGATATATCCAAGGATTATGAGCTTGTTTATTCAAGAATTCTTGCAATAAATGATTTCACCTCTTTCTTTTCAACGATTGCAAGATTTCAGTTATGTTGAAGGTTAAGATACTGCTTGCCATGAATATAGTGTTGAGATCATGATAGAAGAAATTATAACTTAAACACCCACAATGTCTATGGAGTCTATATTGGTTGTAAACATAGCCAGAACTGATGAATTCTATTCAAGTGCTAGCTTTGGCTCCAGAGAAGCTGAAAAAAAAAAGGATCAATGCATTTCATTTTATACTTAGACTGATTAAATACATGTTTAATACTCTTACCCACGATAATATCAGATGCTGCTATTTTTGAGATCAAAGATGTTGCAGACTTGCATGAATGGATTCAAGTCCATCACGTGAAGGATGTGTAACGTTCCCAGTTTCAAAATTTTTAACAACCTCCTTAAAATTTCTCAGCCGTAGTCTTAAAATTGTTATTCAGTGCCTTTCATGTTTCACCACTTAAATTTGTAACTATAATGTGATGCTGAATTGATTGATTTTAAAAGTTTATCAAATGATTTTTCCTGTGTTGCATGAAATGTATAGCACAAGAAATGTAACTTTGTTAATAAATACTGTTCAGGATCTTTTGAAAACTTAAATATAAATAATGCTACAATTTATTGTATTATTTCCAGTTCTAAATCTTGTTAATTTGCCTTCATACAAGCCTTGTTTTGTATTTTGAAAATCCTTACTAGGTTGCATTTCAGTTAAAATTTAAGCATATGGATTTTATTTATGGATTTTAGTTTCAATTCCAAACTTGCTTTCATAAAATATTTACTTCTGAAATGCATGTTTAGAATTACGACTTGCAACATCACAGTGCCTTGAAGAATGGATAAAATATTTTTACAGAAGAAAGAAATGATGAAAAACTGTGATTATGATCTAGGAAATTCCTGATTCTGGAAATTTCTTAGTCTGAATTGTTCCTCTATATTTTTAAAATATAGTTTATCATAGACACAACTATTGAACTGTTTTGTTGGAAAGCAAGATAGATGTGGAGCAATTTAAAATATATATTTGTTTTTCTGCCACTGTCATGTCAATACTTTTGTCTTAATTTTGAAATGATATACACCTTGCTTGGAAATTACAATGTATACATAAATAATGTTTGATGGTCTTGTAAACATAATAAACCTTTGATTTGGCATAAAACATTGGATGGGTGCTGGAATGGAAAACATCTGTTATTTTCTATAGGATTATACTATAAAACAGCTTAAAGTTGACCACAAGATATTGGGCAGAGCTAGTGAATTCAAACCTCAAAAAATGACATAAAATCAAAGCAGTACAGCATTATATAAATGTGGTCTTTTTGGTTTCTTTTATTACTGAGGTTTATTTGTTATGGATTTCTACAAACAAGTTCCCCTTTCTGTTTGGATCAGAGACTTCTGCCACTAAGGTTTTGTATACAAACTGCTTTTTTTTAGTAGTATCATTTTTAACTGAATGGGTCATGAGATGACCTATTGATAAAGCACACATTTTATATGTTTGATGTCCTAAAATATTTTTACATATAGCTCTTTTTGATATAGGTAAGGCATATATATCCATCTGTAGCACCTTCCCTGCAAGCATTTACTTCAACTTTCAGAATTGTGCAGCACAATCATTTAGCTGGGATCTCAGCTGTCAGAATTGTGCAGCTGGATTATTTAGTTGGTCATACATATACTTTTGAAATACCACATCTATTACCCTGGAGATGGAGTCAGTCTTGCCTTTAACCACTTGCACTAGACCTAATACACAGTTGTGTGCTTCCTAGTAAAACTATTAGTCTGCAAAACACTTTGCTCACAACTAGGTGTTTCTTAGTTCAAGATTGAACCTTTTGATGCCACTTTGGGGCAAATGCCTAAGAGAAGAATATATTATTTATATCTATATATGAGTTCCAGGATCAAATGTGGGTTGCACCAACTCACAGATTTGGTGAGTTTGATTAAAGGTATCTTGTTTAGCTGCCACCATAAAGTTGCTCCTTTGAATTTGGTCTCACAGACCGTCACATAGGCATACCCCATGCTAACATTTAGTTCACATAAGTATTTGAAATACCTATGTATTCTGGTTTATCTTTCTCCATTTCGATATATTTCATATTATTGGATTACAACTTCTATCTCATTTTATTATTGGGTATGTTAGCTAGAGATGCTGGGAATTGAAATACTATACATGTGATAGCACCTATTGGTGGAGGTTAAATTGCTTTGTCCAATAGATAAAATATTAATTACATGGCAGGAGAAGCAACAAATAATAATGACCAGAAAAATGACTCTTCAAAATAACATATGCGTTCTTTGATAGAGTTTGACAGCTTCCAAAAGTAGATTTCTTGACCTCTTTATAGAATTTCTAGATTTGTAGTAAGGCAGAAGAGCTAGTCAAAAGGAGGTAAAATTGTGGCCATATCCACACAATAGCATCATTTGGATAAGACCATTTTATAATTTAAGGAGATATTTTAGAAAGTCATTGAAAGCTCATGTACGGTACTCATTAATTTCAGATTCTTATACAAGTCATCCTGTGTCTTTGGGATTGATACATTTTAAAATACCAGTTTTGGATTATTTTGAAACTTTAAGTATATGTTGACTTTGCTTTAAATTTAACTATTTTTTAATTACCCTATTTCTCAATCATGCCATGGGCCCAGGCAGCCTCTCAATGTGCCATTTGGTCCCCTGAGCAAGTAATGTTTGTGCCACCAAAAATCTTGAGTTAAAATAGTTGATTTCTGGTGGCACCTTTTTAAAAAAATTGCTGTGATAAAATTAAGGTTATGTGTGAAAAAATGAGGCAAACCTCTTCCATTCTGACAAAACTATCTTCTAGCAAAAGAGAAATGTCTTGAATTTATGACATTGAAGTTCTGCTGTGTTGATGATGGGGTTGTTTCATATGAGATTAAAAGATAGAAATGGATGTGGTTTGCCTCACAGATTCAATTTCTGTCTTCAAAACAGAAAGGTTAAAAAAGCCACTCCCCCCAATAATTTCAGCATGTAATTGAAAGACTCGAAAGCCAAGTTATGGCACTCAACCCCTTGAATATGATCTTCTATGATTCTTCTAGTTTTAGTGATTTTTGCTGCATGCCAATTTGCCTGTTAGAAAGACCATTTGTTTACTAGGAAAGGGAAGTTTTATGTGCAGAAGACCCCAGATTCAAACCTTTAACTCCAATTAAAAGGATCACAGATAGCATGGAAGTCAGGAAATATCCTCTGACTGATTTTAGAGAGCTAATCTGGGAAGGCCTGCATTTTGGTTCAACATCAACCTCACTTTCTCAAATTCATTAAGAAATGTATTTATTTACATATTGTTTAGCCTACCCAACTCAAAAACTATTTAAAAATTACAAAAGTAACAATAAAATAAGTTAAAGATAAGAACAACAATAGTGATAAATCATCCATTTAAAAAAGTCATCTCTTTCCCAAGATGGACTCCAATAAAACATAGGTAAGGTTGAAACTGAATTGAAAGATGCTTGTTCCTGGGGAGGAAAGCAATGGCAAACCTAGACAGCATTCTAAAAAGCAGAGGCATCACCCTGCCAACAAAACTGCATATAGTCAAGGGTATGGTTTTCCCAGTTGCAATGTATGGCTGTGAAAGTTGGATCATAAGAAAGGCTGAGTGCCAAAGAATTGAGACCTTTGAACTATGGTGCTAGAGAAGACTCCTATGAGTCCCTTGGACTGCAAGGTGATCAAACCGGTCAGTCCTAGAGGAGATCAACCCTGACTGCTTTTTAGAAGGCCAGATCCTGAAGATGAAACTCAAATACTTTGGC
>JANHFM010004275.1:3471-15140 GCA_032468115.1 Grayia smithii
ACTAAGAAGGGAGGGCGGTAAAAAAGGGGGGGAGAGGGAGGAGGAAGAGGAGGAGGAGGAAGAGGAGGAATCCCCTTTTCAAGGTTAAAACTAGATTCCTGTACACCATATACTATACCAGAATAATATACTATGCCAGCACCCGGTCCGCTCCCATAGGGTTGGCCTCGGCCAGACAGTGTCGACTGGCAGCGCCCAGGGGGAGAACCTTCTCTGTGGGAGCGCCGGCCCTGTGGAATGATCTGACCACAGAACTTCGGACCACCCCAGACCATCGTTCCTTCCGCCGTGACCCGAAGACGTGGCTTTTCCACCAAGCAGGCTACGGCTGACCTTTTTTTAAATTAAATTTTTAATTAGTTTTAAATTTTAAATTATGGATTTTAACTTGGATTGCCCCTTTTAAATGTGATGCCTTGCTGTTTGTTCATGTCTATTTATGTTTTTTATATTTTATCGTTGCATGTTATTGTAAGCTGCCCTGAGTCCTTCGGGAGAAGGGCGGCATAGAAATTAAATTAAATAAAAATAAATAACTCTCTCCCACTGTCAAGGATGGGCCAGGCAAATCATAAGAGAATTATACCTCTCTTCCACCCACCAGGTAGACTCAGCAGTTTGCCCAGTTCTATTGATGAAAAAGAGCCAGATGGAGTCAGGATGTTACCATCTCCTTTGTTCATGGCAATTACACCTGAAGTATCCTCTGAGGCAGGAATGACCATTTCTTCTTTTAACCTGGACCTCACTGTCTGTTAGTGGCATTAGGTCATGGGAATGGGGTTTATGTGGAAATTGCATACTGACATGTAACGTAAGATTTGCAGCACAAACATTGGTTGCCATTTCCCAGGACTGCTCAGATTCAGTGCAGCTGTTCCAGGGAATCAGATATTCTAAGCATCCCCTTCTGCATTTAAAATCCAAAACAATACCAAAAGTATTTCAAAAGAAGAAGAAGTCAATGTATATGTTCGTTATGTATTTCTGGATTTTTGTGTGTTGGGTATTGTTACATTAATTCTGAAAAAAATCATATCATTAAACAGTAACAATTAAAACTGTCCAAAATGGTTAAACATGAATGGGTATAGCAATGCAAGCAGGGTTCCTTCTTGTTCTTGGGAGTGTTGGCAGCCATCTATTATGTAATGTATTTTCCAATTCTATGAGTGGGCATTATTCTTACATTAGCATTCTTTTTACAAGCTGAACTATAAGGCAAATCAAGTCATTTGTGGATGTATTTCATTTTCCCACAAATATGAATACATGAACTTGAATCCAAGCAGGAGTGGATTTTAATAAAATCTGTTAAGAAAAACAGCTTTGCATCTGAAAGTTTCTATTAAAGGATATTGCCAGATGGCTCAATTCACCAACATTATACAGTGTTGCTGAATTGTACACTGCTTGAAATGTACACTGTTTGAAAATGATGCAGAAGTCCTTTGGACCTCACATAGGCACAGCACGACTTTGCTATTCATTAAAAAGACTATTTTGTTCAGGTTTCTGCATAATTTTGAAAATAGATGCTGTTTTAAGGAGATGAATAATAATTTGACTCTTAAAATAGCCATAATTTGCTTAAAGGCCTGAAAAAAAGATGGATTGCTTTGATGGCTAGAGGAGAAGTCTGACGTTCACATCTCGGTGATGTCTGAAGCACTTCTTCCAAGTCATTTCCAAAGGATGTTAATAGGACCTGAGCAGGTGATAGCACCTTATTTGGACTTGGAAGCTAAGCAGAATTGTTGCCACTTAGTGCTTGGATGGAAGATTAAATACAATTACTATAAGTTCTGTTATCAAAACAATGGATAGGTGTGTCCTGATGAGGACATCAGAAATGAAGCTTGATTCAAGGAAAAAATCTTTTATAGAAAAAATTGCAGAGCAGTTTGCAACTTGTAAAAAAATTACACAGCATGTATAAATCATTCTCTCTCCAGTTTGCATGCTACTTTTTAACAAGGAGGAAAGAAAAAACAGACACATTCAAGGCAAGGCAAAGAAAATGATCAGTAATAAAGAAAATTGGTCTTACAAACAAAGGTGGTAGAAGCTAGATATGCTTGGTGTGAAGTTGGATCTTAATTCAGGGTTATGGAAACAATGGGAATGAGTAACTTAAGCATGATAAAACAAAAAGAGAAAGACTTAAAAATGACTGAGTATTGAATGAATGTGGATTAAATAAAAATGTGAACAACCAGATGGAAAGTAGTAGTTGAGGTAGTTAGATCCAGGGGTGAAATCCTCCTGGTTCGGACTGGCTCCAGCGATCCGGCAGCGATTGTGGCAGGTGGTTCGGAGAACCAGTAGCAATGGCTCCGCCCACTGGCCCAGGTGTCCTTACTCCCTGCTTTTAAAAGTAAAAAAAAAGGCTCCAATGATCATGGCTCAGCTGTGATTGTCGGTGTCTTTTTTTTTTTTTTTACTTTTAAAAGCATTTTTTTACAGCCTATTCTGCTGTATTTTAAAGCATTTTAAAAAAGTAAAAGTAAAAAAGAAAAGTTGGCCATGTCCACATAGTCACATTACCGCGCCTCCACCAAGCCACGCCCACAGAACCAGTAGTAACACATTTTAGATTTCACCACTGGTTAGATCATATAGAAAGTATGAACAAGGATCAAGTTGCAAAACAAAAATATGAAGGAAGAGTGAATAGCATCAAGGGAAAGGGAAATATTGAGAAAATTGTGGATGGATAAAGTTGATGAGATTCTCAAAAAAAAAGTAGGAAATTTGAAGACAAAGGCAAGAAATGAATCAGTGGTAAAATCAAAGATGACTTGAAGGATAGAAAAGCATGGAGAAACATATTGAATAATATAAACCAGATTACATTATAGTAATTATTTATATGTTCATTTCCCTAAATTTATGCCTTTAATTTCTTTTGCTTACTATATCTTATTTCACATCTGTATTTTGCATGAATTTCTTTTTTCCAAAAAAGGGAATTGCAAAATGTGTACATATTATTATTACTGCTATTACTGTTATTAATCATATTTCTTTTGATGTCCCCTTCCCATTGGATTTTCTTTGCAACATCTGTTGATTCCTGATGAACTCTATTAGAATTTGGTTCACTGATGTTGAAATAATGAGTGCAATATTTAACTGGCAATTAATATGTGCAGAAACATTATCTTGACCTTTATTGTTTATAATTAACTCACCAGCTGTCCTGATTTAAATTCATATGAAGTCTTGTCAGATGCACCACCAGTTAGTACACAGTTGTCAAACAAAAAGCAAAAGGCCCCTTCAAGTGAGGTGTCACATACAAAAACAATCTACAACAAATCTGAACACTTGTTGCATTCAGACTGAACTAAGCAAATAAGCCCAATTCAAAAACTATACATATGCCCAAATTTGCATGTAAGGGAATTTTATGTTTATTGAAAACTATGCTGTATACCACCAATTTCAGGCAAAGAAACATTGCAGCCATGATAATCAATTTCTCTAGCTAAGTAGGCTACTGTTTTGTCTGAGGTTTTTTTCCCCTAGTAATAGCATGAAAAGCATAGCTGGAGCATCATGGGGAAGGGGAGGCAATGTTTCAACATCCCAAAAAATCTGTTGTTATTCATAAATTGCTCACTAAATAACACCCACACTTTGCCAAAACAGGAAACATCAATTGGCATATTAACATATGCCAAAAACAGAATGCCAAAATGACGTCAGAGAAGACAGCCTATATGTATGTTCTCCCACACAAAATGGCAGTATCATATTTCTATTAAGTGCCCAAAATACATCTCATAACACAGTTTATGCTATAACACAATCCAGTCTCAATTCACAAGCTTAGGCAGAATGAATCCAAAATGACACAAATTAAAGCCGCAAAGGGAATAACTAGGAAGAAAAGAATCATAACTTCAATCCCAACAGTATTGTAATTCCAGTGATCAGCAGTCTGGGCACAGAAGTACTCAGTTGTAGTAGGATCTAGAAAGGATTCTACAAAGACTGGACAGTGATTCTGCATGCAAAATATTTATAACTTGCTACCAGTGCTGGCAAAAAAAACCAAGTATGTAGAAAGAGATTAGCTGTGGAAGATTGTACATAAAACAGCTTTTATGGGAAGAATCAGTGCAGCTTGTCTGTTTGTTTGATAATAAAAAGGGAAGCAATGGGATATCACTACAGCCTCATAAATGTAATATTCTGGCCTAACAGAATTGTACCTACCTGTGAAATTTTGACTCATTTGTATTCTCTATCAGCTAATCCAAAGGTTAACACATGATTTCAATGGCAGAAACAGCAGCATACGCATATGACAAAACTAAATTTAAATCTAGATTTTTCACACGAGACTTCTTCAACTTTTAGAGTGGAATTAGCACGTGGGGGACCTGATCTGTTACTTTAAATTATACTCCTATAGAATGCATTGAGTAATACACCAATGTCTGAATTACCATATAAGAGCATCCAATTTGTATCTGAATTGTTTTTATTCACTGAATAAATTTAAGCAGTTCTTTTATTGAAGCATTTTAAAACATCAGTTTAATGAACCAGGGTATACTGAATGTTGGGACCCAACCTAAAATCTTATTCATTTATGGTAAGAGACAGCTCCCAACTCTCATCTTCAGCTCCAAACTGGTATAGAGGAAAAAGACAAACAGCCCTGGCTTCAGCTGGAGAGGAAAAAATTCTTTCTTAGTTACAGAGGGCTTAGTATCACTTGGAGAGCCCCAGAATTCAAGCCTGTCTTTCAAACCAGCCCAGCTCCATCTGAATTTCCAAGGTAAAGTGTAAAACTGTTCAAATTGCCATAACAGGCAGGTCATGATTGGATCAGTGTTATGGGACCATGGACCCTTAAATCTTCTTGATTTGCAGTGTTAACTCTCAGCTGATTCCCCGACAATAGATTATACTTCTGAGGGAAAGCTGTTGGTTCCAAGAGAATGGATGCTCTTTAAGTTATCACAACATTTCTAACATTCAGATAGAATAGAAACTTGATGCAGACTTTACCTCTGCTAGACGGGAATGCTTGTGAACATTCTCTCCTTTCTGCACACTGGGGGCAAGTTGCTGCAGGACTCCTCGGCTGCTTGTTAGTGCACGTGTCAAACGAGCAAACTTTCCCCAACCTAAAGAAATTGCACAATAGTTACTACCACTCCACTTGAACAGAATTTGTGCAAAAAAAAAGCTTTAATGTAAAACAATGCAGTGAATTAAGAAAAGTACTGACAACAAAGGCCAAATGGCGCTTATCACCTATGGGCACTAATAAGCAATGGGCAGATTTTGAATGTGGAGATCTGGTCACAGGCATTCTCATGCAGCTACCTTTTGCATAATTAAAATGAATCATTCATTTTTAGAATGCAGCAAAATTATAATGTTTTATTTCAAATTATCCTCCTACTGTATAGATAATTCATTTTAGCAGTTACACATATTAGCAGTTACTGCATGTTTCTACTGCCACACATCTGTACATACTGTATATGTGAATGCACATATGCATGTTTTCAAACTGGTTACTTATCTACAGATGCAAAATAAATAAGTAAGATCGCTCATTACAATTAAATGTTGCTGTCTGAGACACTATGGTAGTAATAACAGTTGGCGCTGACCATGGTACTGAATAATACATGCAGTTTTTTTTTTAAAAAAAAAGGAAATCCCCATACTGTTCTTTTTGCTCCCTTATATTAGTTCTATTTTCTTGTGGCTTTTTTTTTTTGTTTTTATTTTTTATTTTTTGCTTCAGACATTGTCATGCACTGTTTTCATTATTTATATACTACCCTGTTTCCCCTAAAATAAGACATTCTCTGATAATAAGACCAATTGGGCTTTTGAACGCATGCATTAAAATAAGCCCCCCCAAAAAATAAGCCCTCCCCAAAAATATTTAACTGCATGCACAGCCAGTCCCCACCATTTCCTCTGGTTAGGGTTAGGGAGACAGAGCTGGAAATCAGGTAAGACGGCAAGAGGAGCCCCATCTTACTCCATGTGCCCCAAAATAATAAGACATCTCCGAAAATAAGTCCAAGCACTTATTTCAGGGTTCAAAAAAATACAAGACAGGGTCTTATTTTCGGAGAAACATGATATGTATTTTATTTTACAAACCAGCTCACTTGATTTTGTTTTGTTTTGTCTTCTTTTGTTTTGCAGAGATTATATTTTGTTTTATTGTGTTTTGGAGAGATAAGGTTTTAAAGTAATGGAAAAGTGGAGTGAAATAAGTCTATTTGATTGCTGATCTTTCATATATGCACAACCCATTCACACACATACACACAAAGTGGGTGTGGGAGGGCATTCCTATTTAATTTTTAAAAGGATCTTTTTACTCTTTCATTTTTAGGAAGGTTGCAAATATAAGACAATATTTAAAGTAAAAGCTCCCCTGTGGCAGTCAAGTATCTTTGTACTTTCATCTGACTAAATCTTGAAAATCATTGCTTGGTCTAGATAAGAGACTGCAGAAGAACAAAAGTAGACATTGTTATCATGGTTGTAAAACAGCAATAATGAATAAACTCAAAAGAGAGGCCAGAATCAAAAACATTTATAATAGAACCAGGACTGGGGATATTCCACTTCATCCTAGACTGCAGAATTCTTGTTTACATCCATTTAATCATATTGTAACTCATTAGGAAAGAATCCTAAGGGGAGACAGAGATGTCTCTCTTCCATGGAAAATAGACAGGGACTGATTATTCACATTAGCCAGGCAAGATGAAAATGCAATGCTGTGACATGAAAAGCCAATGTCAAGAAAACACTTCTTTTTGAAATTTATTTTATAGAATTGATATGATATTAAAAGCAAACAAAAATTTCAAAAAGGATGACAGAAAAATGTGGTTTGGTCCATGAGTTCATATTACAAAGTGTAACCCAATTCCAAAGAACTATGGAACTCAATTCTTCAATGTATTTCAAGGCACTTTGAAGCCTGATTTATTCTGAAGTAAATCCTGCCAATATTTTACAGGGCTTGTTTGTAAGTAAATGTCCAGGGTAATGGACATCTTTTCCTTAATTAAAAAAAAAGGATTTCACATCCATGTCACACAAAAGTTGGTTTTGAATCTGAAGAAAGTTTCAAGATCAGATTATAACATGCTTTAGGTGCAGCTCAGGGTAGTTGATGGATAAAAGATGGCTTGAAATTATGTGGAGTAAACATGAACCCATTGTGTGAATCTCAGCTACACTTGGATATCAGAATACAGCATATTGCTTTGTGAAATTAAAAATCTATTCCCAGGTTTTCCATTCATAACTCTATGTAACAGCTGTTTTCAATAATTCCTTGAAAAATTCTAATCAATAGGGAAGGATCTTGGTTCATTTGAAGAGCATGTTCCTAGTCCTCCATTTCCCTTATCTCCCAAAATGTTGACATTTTAGATGTTGATTATTTATTTATTCATTCATTCATTCATTTATTCATTTCTATCCTGCCACAATCCAAAAGATTTTTGGTGGCTTACGAAGAATAAATAATACAATGAAAATATCATTTTGGTATAGTAGTTAAGGTATCAGACTAGAAATTGGGAGATCATGAGTTCTGGACTCATCTTAGGCACAGAGACAGCTGGATGATCTTGGGCCAGTCATTTTCTCTCAGCCCTACAAAGGAGGCAATAGCAAACCACTTCTGAAAAATCTTGTCATAAAAACTGCAGTCCAGGCAATCAGAAATGATTGAAATGATGAAAAAAATGTCTAAAAATCAAAGTTATAAATAGGACAATAAACAACCTTAAACTAAAATACTTTAAGTTTCTTAAGTAAACATCTTATTCTGTAGTGTCACTAAGGCTGCATGTTTACCCTAAGTGGCTAATTAGAAATTATATTTGATGGTTGGTTTAAGCAGACTTAACACTAAAGAGTCATTCATGAACTGCCATTCAATGCAGATTGAACTGAGTCTTTTGTACAAAGATTAGTTCAGAACCCAGCTCTGGCTATAGGAATTCAAGTTATAACTAGTCAACCATTCATCCAAATATTGGAATTAGTATGTGCTTAAGTTGTTAGGGTTCAGCTACTGGATCTTCAGCTCAATAATACTGCCACCACTCAGGAAATTATGTTCATCATTCAGCCTTAAAGAAGTGGTGCAATAGCAATAGCAATTGCAATAGCAATAGCAATAGCACTTAGACTTATATACCACTTTACAGTGCTTTACAGCCCTCTCTAAGCAGTTTACAGAGTCAGTGTATTGGCTCCAACAATCTGGGTTCTCATTTTACCCACCTT
This sequence comes from Grayia smithii, assembly GCA_032468115.1. NCBI lineage: Eukaryota > Metazoa > Chordata > Lepidosauria > Squamata > Grayiidae > Grayia > Grayia smithii. The sequence goes on from JANHFM010004275.1 coordinate 11,773, forward strand.
GGAAGGATAGAAGGCGAGTGAGATTTGAACTGCCAAATTGCAGTCAGCTGGCAGTCAGCAGAAGTACTGCACTCTTAACCACTGAGTCACTGCTCAGGTTTTTTTTATAGATGGCAATAAACAATTTAAGCAAACCTGAAATACTCTTTCTAGAATGTCCTTAAGGTATTTGTAGAGGATATTTTGGCATGTTTTTGTCTTGTATGAAGTAGGCAGCTCAACCTAAAGTGTGGGATAATGAACCAGATATCGATAATATGGCACCTCTAGTTTGCCTGGTATACTATATACAATATGGTAATCTCCATATAACTATTATTTTAAATTAATGTGTGCCAAAATTTCACAAGGTCTTGCCAAATCTTCTTAGATTTCAATATTCTTGCTGGAAATATCCCAATATTTTCTCATTTATCGTGGTTTTCTTTGGATAATAATATAAAAATAAATTTCTTCCATTTATAGTTTATTATATTCATTAGTTTATATAATCTTCCAAGTGCTGGGAGATTAAACAATGATATGTTTGCATGGATTGGTACCAGGTTTTTTTGCTTATTCTGTTAATTGAGTGTATTTTACAGTTTTTAAAATGATTTTATTGGGGGCTGTCCAGAGTTGTGTGAAAGATGAGCAGCCATATAAATGTTTTGAATGAATAAATAACAATAAAAATAGCTTCTTAAAGCCAACCAATTCATGTTTTATGTAATAACAACAGAAACTATAAATAGAAATATATTATTTATTTAAATGTTAGACTTTTATTGTGTCTGGAATGGATAATGCCTTAGAACAAACAACCAAATTGTTTATGGGGAAGGCAGTCTAATTTCATCCTTTGCTTCCTCATGCCATTTCTAAATAATAGGTTACTGTCATTTTCTGTCAAATATCACATCTCACTTTTGTGATCTACGGTAATATATGCAACAAAAATAGTTTCTATTTTGACAATAGAATTCATATGAAGCATACAACAATGAATATTTGTATGGAAATTACAGATTTATGCTAACTGCCACTAGTAATTTCATCAAAGTGTCCCAGAAAGACCCTACTGATTGCCTAAGCCTTACTGATAGGGCACATCCAATCTAAGCCTCAGGGCTATATATGATTCACAAAGTGTGACAGAAGAAAACAAGATGAAATATTTGGGGATAGCCCTATTTTAGTAGAGTGTAGTTTGATCTGGATTACTTGTTGCTGGCAGATGTGCAGAGTCTCTAGAAACTATTTTTCAGAATAGAAATATTGCATTTACAAAATGGATTTATTAATAAAGAGAATATTTGTAGTTCACAATTGAAATGAGAGGTCCCATAAAAATAATACATTCATGATGGGTCCATGGTCCTCTCTGAGTTTGCTTGTTTTCTTACAGACTTTTCATTACCCTAACTAGGTATGATGATGTTATCTAGTTAGACTGCAAGAAAACAAGCAAGCTCAGAGAGCACCATGGACCTGACATGAATTTATTATTTTTTATGAATAAACTCAAGGCAGTAAACATACCTAATACTCCTCCTTCTTCCTTTTTTCCCCCACAACAACTCTGTAAGATGGGTTGGACTAAGAAAGAGTGACTGACCCAAGGCCCTAAGGCAGGACTAGAACTCACGGTCTCCCAGTTTCTAGTCTACATAGCGAATTATCTAATAATTTCAGTTGTTTTCAGTTATCTCATAATTGATCCTGCTTACATTACAAACAAAAACTCAAGAAAAAAAGGTAATAACAGATGGGGTTTCAAAGACTGCATAGCCTAACAGAAACACAAAGATAGTCACAAGGGAAATGCATTGGATTGGGATATGATCTTTTCTAGGGAATGACCAAGAAATGTAATTTTGCAATTTCAAAAACAATCTCAAGGTCCAAGACATGGAGATGTAACTTGAAAAGGAAAATGCACTGTTGCCTCAGCTGATAGCTTTTGAACCTGCTGATCAAGGCTTCCTTGATCCGCAAGAAATATCATCAGAAATTTTTCATGGCTTTGCCATTGGTTCCATCAATTGTTAACATCTGAAAGAAAAGAAAGAACTGTCGGAGGCCTGGTTGGCGTGGCCTTGACATGTTGTTATTATTATTATCATATAGAGCACAGGCCAGAAGCAGTAGTTCTCTATGTATTTCAAAAAATGTTTAGTCAGTTTGCACTAGCTTCACTCAGATTCTTAACAGATCTTCTAAAACCAAAACATCTATGGAAGAGAATGATTTTGAAATGCAAAACGAATTATATTTCATATGCAACAGAGAAAGTAAATAGCAAACCTTTGCATGAATCATCCTCAATGGGCTGTTTGAAAGCTGTGATGTCACTGAAAGTGCAAAGAAACAAAACAACTTTGTCCTGTTCATTTCGAATTGGAGCAATTTTCACAAAGAACCAAACAGGAGTCCCTGGAGAGAAAGCACCATAGAAAAACTGGTCAATGACATAAAAACTGAACATCATCCTACTATAGCATTGTTTTTGCAAACAAAAGAAATAAAAGAGTGTTTGCAAAGAAAAAACAATGGTGCATGACATTAGTTTTCACTACAGAGGAAATAGCAAAGCTGGAAAGGTCATATATATATTTACCACCAGCACATATTCCGACTACTTGCAAAACTACAATAGAAGTCATGTTCAAAAGTTGGCAGAATAATAAATGAAATTCTGCCATTTCAAGTTGTTTAGCGTGGTTTGATTTTGCATAAATTCAGCTGCAAAGGGATTTAGTGATTCCATAGTTTTAATTTCCTCTCCACTTTGACTGCCATTTCAAGTTATTTAAAAAAAAAAAAACACCAGAGTTTCAAGTGCAGTTCTGCATGAGTACAGTTTTTTTAAACATTAAGCTTATGAGGATATTTACAGAGACAGAGCTATATAGATGTAAAGTGCAAGAAAAACGTCTTTGAAAAAAAAAAAGAGTAATGTTTTACATATCTTTTCTCCACTGGATAAAATCAAGGAGAAATGGGAAACTGATCCAAAACAAATTCTAAAATCACTCGCAGCATAAGAATTTTGTTGTCATGGAAGAAATACACATATCCCAAAGAAGCTGGATAGCCATACAGCACAGACCTGGAGAAAAGACTAAGGCAGACAAGGCACTGTTTTTGTGAATGGTACTAGTTTAGTCTGAAAGCCAAGGGGAGAATGTCTGGACATTTCTTCCCATGGAAAATGTATTTCTGCATAGAGAAAAACATATCTTCATATAATAAATTAATATTTTAAACAAAATAGCTGAAGGTTTGACTTCTCCTTGAAATACCCATATTACGACGATGGCAGTGAATTCGGCTGCAGCTGGGACGGCCACAGTGATGATAGCAATGAAGACGAGGCTAGCACCACT
>JANHFM010004275.1:27993-40036 GCA_032468115.1 Grayia smithii
AGTTAGAAAAAAAAGGTTTTTTTCCTGAAACTAAGTTTCAGAAGTTTCAGAGGCAGAAAGAAAGTTTTTCCTGAAACAGAGTTTCAGAAATTTCAGAGGCAGAAAAAAAAGGAAGGCACAGAGCTCATAACCATGGAATCTGCTGCTAAAATTCACTTCTGGGAACAGCTGATTGGGGTATTCCAGGAGGCAGATCCATCCCCAGTCAGCTTTTTTCTTATTTTCCTCCCCAAAAAATAAGGTGCGTCTTATACTCCAGTGCATCTTATACTCTGAAAAATACGGGTAATGTTTTTTGCTGTTTTTCGGGATAGCTACCAGAATAAAGTGTGTTTTTGCTTCACTATTCTTTATTACACCTTGTCATTTCTTAACTTCCTTTATTAATCCTTGCCATTTGTTTTCATCCTATTTTTTTCTCAAAGGAACATTTAACAATACTACAGCATAGCCCCTGGTCAAAAATATCCCTCATATAGAAGTAGAAAGAGAAAAACTCATTTTCACCAGTTTTGCATTTAGGGGTAGCTTCTTTTTCCAGTCTATATTTTTTTTTAAGAAAAAAAATTGTAACCCCCAGTTTCCTGCTTAATTCTAGTCTCCAACAACATATTGCAATCTGAAGGTGTCAGGAAAAATGACACACATGGACCTTATCCAGGGGCGAAATGCTACCGGATCGGGCCGGATTGCACAATCCGGTAGCAATGGCGCTGATTGGTTCAGAGAACCGGTAGCGAAAATGGCTGCCCCCCGCCCCGCCCCCCGCTTATGGCCACCGCTTGCCTTGGCTTGGTTTTTTTTCCTCCCTCCCTCACTTTTCCCGCCACTGACTCAGCGCTTCCGCTACTTTTCCTGCCACTCAGCGCTTCCAGCCCACCCACCCAGCCTAGCCTATATAAGTTCCCTCTACGGGTGGCCCAACTACTTCAATCAGAAGTTCCCTCCCCTTGCCCTCCCCTTGCCTCGCCTCGCCCTACCTCGCCTTGCTGCTCGCCTCGCCCCTTGCCCCGCCACTCACCACTCACCACTAGCCACTCGCCCCTTGCCGCTCACCTCCCCTCGCTACTCGCCCCTCGCCCCTCGTCCCTTGCCCCTCGCTGCTTGCCCCTCCCCTCGCCGCTCGCCGCTCGTCCCTCGCCGCTCACCCCCACCCTCCGGCATGCCAGGAAAGAAGGAGGGAAGCGCGGGCTGGTGGCGTGGCCCTCTGTGCGCCAGAGGGCCCTGTCCTGCAAGGTCCTCCGGTGTACCAGGAAGGAAGGAGGGAAGTGTGGGTGGGCGGTGCAGCCCTCCGTGCACAGTCCTAGATCATCCGGTTCAGCTCAGGGAAGGTGGTGGCCAGATGAGCTGGGCCCAGCACAGAGGCGGCCCCGGGGGTGGCATGGTTGGTGGCTGAGCAGCCAGCCTTGGAGGCGAGAGGCACCGCAGCTCCCTTCACCTTGATGCACTGCACTTGGAAGAAGCCGCTGCCGCTGCTGCTCCCCCTCCCCGCCTGGCTGCATCTCTTCCCTCTTCCTGCCAGCCGCTTCTGTGCCCCTTTCTCCTGTTCTTCGCTGTTTGGAAGTGGTGCCGCAGCTGAGCATCCTCAGGTAATTAAAAACATTAAAACTTAATTTTTTTTTCTATCAGGTTCTGTGGGCATGGCTTGGTGGGATCGGGGGTCAGGTGACAGTGGGCGTGGCTTTGAGTGACATCAACTTAGTCACGCCCAGTCACAGGAACCCCCCACCAAGCCACGCCCACAGAACCAGTAGGGAAAAGTTTTAGATTTTACCCCTGCAACAAGGTTACAATCATACAGTCGTAAGTGGGAGGAGATGGGTGATAAGAATGATGAGAAGGTTAATAATTATTTATTTATTTATTTTCATTGACTTCTATGCCGCCCTTCTCCCTGGGGACTCAGGGCGGCTTAAAGTTGGAGGAGTCATATAAAAACATAACATATATAGACACAACACAAAATGGATGACGAACAATTTAAGAGAGGAGTAAACTATAAATATACAATAAAAATTTAGCATTCTAAAAGCAATTTAAAAGGTCAGTCATAGCCCGCTTGGTGAAACAACCATGTCTTCAGGTCACAACGGAAGGAGCGGAGGTCAGGGGCTGTCCTAAATTCAGTAGATTATTCCACAGGGTCGGCGCTCCCACAGAGAAGTCTCTCCCCCTGGGGGTCGCCAGCCGATACTGGCTGATGGCACCCTGAGGAGGCCAACCCTATGGGAATGCACTGGGCACTGGAAGATTGATTGTGGCAGAAGGTGGTCCTGCAAGTACCCTGGGCCTAAGCCATGTAGGGCTTTATAGATCAAGACCAGCACCTTGAAGCGCACCCGGAGGGCCACCGGAAGCCAGTGCAGCTCGCGCAGCAGTGGTGTGACATGGAAGTAATGTGGTACCCACATAATCACCCATGCGGCTGCATTCTGGACCAGTTGGAGCCTCTGGGTGTACCCCAAGGGCCGCCCCAAGTAGAGGGCATTGCAGTAGTCCAACCTCGAGGTGACAAGGGCATGAGTGATCGTGCATAAGGCATCTCGGTCCAGGAAAGGGTGCAACTGGTGCACCAGGCGAACCTGTGCAAAAGCCCTCCTGGTCATGTCCATCAGATGGTCCTCCAGGGACAGCCATGAATCCAGGAGGATGCCCAAGTTGCGAGCCCTTTCCGAGGGGGCCAAAGCCTCCCCCCCATTAAAAGGGATGGGACCTCTTGGACTCGGGATGATGATATCCACAGCCACTCGGTCTTGGACAGATTGAGCCCAAGCCTGTTCCTTTCCATCCAGATCCGCATCACTTCCAGGCACCGGGACATCATGGCAAGGGCATCACTGGGTTGTTCTGGGGTGGAGATGTAAAGCTGGGTGTCATAATGCAGACTTATTTTATTTTATTTTATTTTTATTAAATTTATATGCCGCCCTTCTCCCGAAGGACTCAGGGCAGCTCACAATAAAAACATAAAAATGTATAAAAAACATACAGGACATAAACACACAACAAAGACAGTACAGAGTTAAAATGGGGCTGATAAAAATTTAAGAATTCATAGTTAATTTAAAAGTTCTAAAAAGTAATTTAAAAGGTCAACCGTAGCCAGCTTGATCAAAAAGCCACATCTTCAGGTCGCGGCGGAAGGAGCGAAGGTCTGGGGGGTTCCGAAGTTCCACGGGCAGGTTGTTCCACAGGGTCAGTGCTCCCACAGAGAAAGGTCTTCCCCTGGACGCCACCAGCCGACATTGTCTGGCTGGGGACACCCTAAGGAGGCCAAGGAGTACTGGTATCTCTGCTACTGGCTAAGCTTAGGGGAGGAGTTCCCTCAATGGGACTTCATCCCTTGTCTTTTCCTTGGATTTAATTAAAATGTTGGAAATCAGGGAAATTGCAGATTCTTTTACAATGAAAGACAGTCTGGCAGTAAGAATTGTCTGGACAAAATGCACGGCACTGTATTCCCATTATTTGGTGATAATTAGAATCTCATAAAGGGAAGTAATCCAGGGTTCTTGAAGTTGTCCTTTGAGACCATTTGGACAAGAGATTGAGGAAGCACACAAGTCATCTAGTCCAGGGGTCTCCAGCTTTGCTGGCTGAAGAACTCTGAGAGTTGAAGTCCACAAGTCTTAATGTTGCCGGCTGGAGACCCCTGATCTAGTCTGTAATCTTCTTTCTGATGTGATGCTATCTCCCCCTCCTCCTCCCCCTCTTGTTTGTCTATTGCACTAAATGCTATTTTAAAGTATGCATTTTCAAATAATGTTTATCATTTGGAAGGTATTCTGTTTCAAAGAACTGAAAGTTCTAGATTGGACAGGGAATTGGTGATTGATATAGAGCTCATTATGACTTTTTAAAACACGTTGTTTAGTTTTTTAGTGGTATTTTTTTATGGATCTAATTTTATAATATTCAAACCATGCACATTTCTTTTCAAATAAGCTTTGAGCTTCTTAAGATAAGCAGTATAAATACATTATAGGCTAGAATTTACTTTTGGATTATATTTTTAATCATTTCCAATTGTCATTGTTATATCACTGAAATGTTCATGTTTCTGTTGCATAAGGGAATCACAGAACTGATTTGTTCAGAGTTTTGTCTTCTTTTTTAAAACTTTAATTAGGGAACATGATCTTGGAAGAAATAGTGAATATCAGTGAAAATAAAGCAGCCATTTTCTTACCTTTTAAGTCTGGGAATTTGGAGTTAGTTTCTAGCCCTGTGTTGGTGAACCTATGGCACGCATGCTGGAGGTCCCTTGGGAGATGGGTGGCATACAAATTTAAATAAATAAATAAATAAATAAATAAATAAATAAATAAATAAATAAATAAATAAATAAAATAAATAAAATAAATGTGGCCATTTCTCCTGGCAAGCGAGCCATTGCTGCACTTATCTGTTCCTGCACATTCGCGCAGTTCAGCGTTTTCATGCGCATACACATGTGGTTGTGCATGCGCATGAGACAGCCAGTGTGCAGCGTGCGCATGTGCAGATGGTGCAGTTGCACACATGGGGTGTGTGCATGACAGCTCTGAGCGTGCACAGTGGCGCAGTTGCACATGCAATTTGGCAGGGGTGTGCGCATGACAGTTCTGAGCATGCGCAGATGACGCAGTCACACATGCCCCACAGGGGGCGCACGAAAGCTCTGCACATGCGCAGATGGTGCAGCTGCACGCATGCCGCATGGAGGGCATTTGCATGATGGCTCTGTGCATGCACAGTGGCGCAGTTGCACATGCAATTTGGCAGGGGTGCGCGCGTGACAGTTCTGAGCATGTGCAGATGACGCGGTGACACATGCCCCTCGGGGGGCGTGCGACAGCTCTGCACATGCACAGTGGCACAGTTGCACGTGCAAGTCGGGGCTGGGTGGCACGCGAGCCGAAAAAGGTTCGCCATCGCTGTTCTAGCCCTTGTCTCATTAGTTCATCCTAAAACAGTCGAGAAGTGTTATGTCTAGGCCTTAGATCCTTAAGTTGCCAAAAGGGCAGCCATAAGTATACTTGGCTAGAAAAGATGATCATGGCTAGAGATAGAATAATTTTTGTATGCTGTAGATTAGGAGAATATTGGTGTTTCAATTGATATTAATGAACCAAGTATCTCACCCGGTCTGGCCCTGTGTGCTTTGTCACCTTCAGCAAAGCTTTCTCGTGTGTTCCTGAGAGCAGCAAAGCTCTGTTGGCACAGGGCTAGGTGTGAGGCAACACTCCAGAGGTGCCAATGATACAGTTTCATTTCCGTATGCTTCACAAATATTCCAGAACTTATTTGACAGTGTCTGATTATTTATTCCTTTGCTGCTTATTAGGAACAAAGAAGTGATGTACATGAAAGCAAAACACTGAGATCATTGTTCTGGATACAGATACAAAGTGTGCAGTCACTAACTATGGTGCTTTTTTTCTTTCTTTCTCAATGCTTTTACACCTCTTCCCCCTTCAGCATGATCTACAAGTTCTTTGGCAATTTCAACCTAGACGTTTACTCAAATAAGTGTATGGAAGGCCAGTAGAGGCTAATGAAGCTTATTTCTTTTGGAACACTCAAGATCCATATATTTTTTCCTCTGCGTGTAAGAAGAGGGGAATATACTCAATTAACCCCTATTCTCTGGTTCTGCTGATAAGTTATAGCCTTACCTCCTCTGCAGCTGCCTTATAAGCAGAATAGCAGAGCAATTAATTCACACATTTCCTTTATGCTGTTCTTGCTCCTCCTCTTCCTCCTCCTCCATTTTGGTCTGGAATGGCCAAGTCTGAAGCCCAAAATATCCCACTCTGCAATACTTTGACTTTCTCTTATTACATCAAAAAATGACATCTTGTTCAGAGGGTCTCCAAATGCCAAACCATTCAAATTCTCCCGGGCAAATATGAACCATTGACTTTCATTTCACCATCTCTTCTGGGTCATCTTGTCTTTCAGAGCATCTGTGTGCCAAAAGTTCCATTTATAAGGCAGTGGAACAATTTTTCTCCTGAGTTTAAATCTAAATCTTAATTTGCAACCAGTGTCTCTACCAGGAGTAATAGCCATTTAAATTTCCTGCTTGTCAGAGAGAAAGCAAAGATGACTCTTTCCACCTTTTAACTGAATGAGTTGGGATTTTTATTCCTATACTGACTATGCAGCTGAAGACCAGTTTATCACTGTGAATGAAATAGGGATGTTTATGTTTATGTTTATGTTTATTGCATTTATATGCCGCCCCCTCTCCCGAAGGACTCGGGGCGGCTCACAATAAAAACAACAATAACAATAATATAAAAACCAATTAAAATAAATGCAATACAAAATACCCCAATAAAACCATACAAATAATTTAAAACTATACAAAAGATAAAACACCCACATCAGCCAGCTTGATTAAACAGCCAGGTCTTCAGATCGCGACGGAAGGAGCGGAGGTCAGGGGCAGTCCGGAGGTCAGTGGGGAGTTCGTTCCAGAGGGTCGGTGCGCTCACAGAGAATGCCCTCGCCCTGGGGGCCACCTGCCGACATTGTCTGGCGGATGGCACCCTGAGGAGCGCAGCTCTGTGTGAGCGCACTGGGCGGTGGGATGAAGAATTAAATTGGAAATTTAACCCTACACAATATAGTGATGTCTGCTATCTTTGACAGCTATAAAATAGTAGATAAATTCATCAAGGATTATTTTCTCAAGGTCATAAATCACAGACTTTCAAATTATTGCCATCTTTAGGAAACCTATTCCTTATGAAGTAATATAGAAAAGTAAATCTTGGCTTAGATCATAGAATTATAGGGCTGGAAGGGGCTTTGAAGGTCTTCCAGTCTAATCACCACCCAAGACAATCCTTATACCATTCTGGTGAAATGGCTGTCCAATCTTTTCTTGAAAAGATTCTGGGAGGCAGAATTGTTCTGTCAGGAAATTTCTCCTTAGCTCCAAATTGGACCTCTTAAACAAGCTTCTATCCATTGTTTCTTGTCCTACCCTCAGGATCTTTGGAGAATAAGTCAACCCTCACATCTCTGTGGCTGCCCCTCATGTACTAAAAGACAGCTATCATGGCACCTCTAATTCTTCTCTTTTTTTCCAGACCCCTTATCAACTTTGTTGCTGTTCTCTGCAATCTTTTTAGGCCTCAGCATCTTTTTTGTATTGTGTAACCAGAACACGTATGATGGTATTATCACTTCTTGTGATCTCGATGCTATCCCTCTGTTGATGCAGCAGTAGTCCATCAGGATAGCTAGATCCCTGTCATGGTTACTACTGTTAAACCAAGTACTCCCTATTCTGTACCTGTGCATTTTGTTTTTCCTCCCTAAGTGCAGGACTTTACTTTTGTCACCACTGAACTGCATCTTGTTGGGTGTGGCCCAATACTCAAGTCTAACATGGACCACCAAAGCCAACCACCAAGAGTTATATTCTGGAGTTGTTTTCCACCTTAGATGCTGGGGGTCACACTATCTCCCAAAGTAATCTAGGACTGTAGCCTTGGACATACTGAACACTCAGAAATCTCAAGAGCCCATAAATTGACTCATCAGTGTTGTAAAGTAACATGGAAAATGGTAAGCAAAGAGGCCTACAGATAGGTCTCCCATTACAAGTCTTACTTGCTGAGGGAGTCCTTATAACTTACAAAACTATCAAGTTCCCTGAACTCCTTCCAAATCCAATATATAATTCAACCAAGGAAATCATTTCTTATGTTGTTCTAAAACTGGCAAATGAAAGCAAATGCAAGCTCTATAAGAAAATATGTCTTAGGAAGAAAAACAAGATAAACATTTATTTTACTAGGCGCAGATAGCTTCTGGCTAAAATAGTCGCTTAAAATCAATACCCGTGGCCTAACTAAAAGGCCTTCAAGAAAAGCCAGCACAATTTTTATTTTGATGCCCTTAAGACTTTACTCATCCTTCCCCCACCCCCACCCTGTTTCTATTACTGAATATGCTTTCTTTTTTCTCCTTAGGTCAGCCTTGCTGAAACAAAAGACAAGGAGCACACCAAGAACTACTAGCTTTAACTTTATTGTAAGATTATATTACTGTAACAAAATCTTCAAAGTCTGGAAATACATCTCCTATCACCTTTACAGTCCAAGAAATTTGAATTGGGAATGCTGCTAAAGAGCTGTACAGAACAGTATTAATAACACTGTTAAGTTACCAATATCTGCATGAAGCCTGACTGAGGGAATCAAGAATTCCTACAATCCGCATGGCTTGCCCATTTCCTCTTATATATTACTGTCAGGTGAGAAATGAAGGCTGAGTGTTTGCAAAAATGATTTGAGATAGACCTCAAATAGGTAGGCAGTCCCTGGATCGCTGTGGCTATCTATTTGGGAGAAACAGCTGCATCCTCTATTTTCTTTGCTAAGCAGACAGTTTGATGAGGGAGAAATGAAGGAAAGGAGGAATGATTCTCTCCTCCTAGATTGCTTCTCAGCAGGAAAATCACAGTAGCAGAAACAATGCTGATGTCCCTCTCTCTCTTACTTATACACATACCCCTCTACTAAGAAAGGTGTCAAAGCCAGCCAGCTGTTGGGCATGAAAAATGGAAGGAAACAAGAAACAAAACACCTCTTGAATATTGCGTTTTCAGGCCACCTCTTACCAAATTAAGAGTCCTTGGGTTCCATAAGAATACGGACTCATATCAATCCCAGAAGCACTACATTTTATTGTTCTTTCCTTGTCTATAGCAATAGACCCTAGTTCTTCCCTTGCTAGTCCATTGTTAATAGTGGGTTGGAGTCTGTTGTCAGGCCATTCAAAAAAATAGGCCAGCTCAACCAATAGTTTTCCCATAAACACCACAACTCCCAACAGAACAGGTCAGGACCCAGAAATTAATCATATCCTGAGAATGTTCAGAGTATGTTGGTAGATCCTTGTGCCTACCAACTGCAAAGAAGCACATTCTAAGCCGCTTCCATGTCATGATAAAGCTTGAAGCACAGCAAGCAGATTGGTCCTTCTGTCGCTGGTTCCATGGAGCTACTTTTCACCATCTGGCTCCAATAATTTGTTTATTTATACTGCCTGCTGAAGTCCAAATCAACTCTTGACACTTACTTAACATACCTGCTTTAAAACATTTGTAGTAAAAATTAAAATAAAACCAAACCCCAAAGATCAAATTAATCAGTAAGAAATGCAAAAAATAAAAGATGTCCAAGTCTAAATAGAACACTCTGCAAAACAGCTAAAACATAGCACTGCCTGGTACAGTTGTCTTTACTTGCCAAAAATGAGACCTAAGAATATCTTCTTCGAAGATGATCTAATAGATTCCTCATTGGAGCAGATGGTCCTGTAGGCCCTCAGGTGTCAAGCCATAAAGGATATAGAGGTGAAAGCCAGCACTTTCTATTTCACCCGACAGCCAGTAAAAGGCCTGTTGCATTGCTTTCCCAGAGTTACATGCCAGTTAGTAAAAGGGTTCCTATATTCTGGATCATCTCACTGTAACTTCCAAGTGGTCTTTAATGAAACCCATGTAGCGCACATTACAATAGATAAATGGATGATAATGAGGGCAATAGCTCATACTTCCTACACATGGCATCCCTTTTCATCTCATGGGCTGAAACAAACAGTGACCATGAGGCACAAGGAGGTCAAAAGTGGGGAAGAAAAATACAATGTGATGTCGATGACGGAGTAACAGTGGAAACATGGAGAGCTTAAAGGATTTTACCTTTCTGCCTCTTTTCTCATTTCAATACCATGTATTGTAGACCAGGGGCCTCCAACCTTGGCAACTTTAAGACTTGTGGACTTCAACTCCCAGAACTGAAGTCCACAAGATGAAGTCCACAAGTCTTAAAGTTGCCAAGGTTGGAGACCCCTCTTGTAGACCATAACTAATGCTTTAATAATTGAGAGAAACTGGAGTAGTGATAATATCATGTTGACAAAATCCCCTTGAAGCCTTTTCCTTTTATAGTATTAGTTAATGTGATCTGACACAGAAAAATGGGGAAAGTGATAATTGAAATGGAGTGAACTTAAAAGAATTATACCAAAAGTCTTTTAAAAACTTAAATAAAAATATAGGAATGAAGGATTTAATTTAAAAATGTGCTATTATATGATTTTGCTGTTCCGAAGAAAACTCTGTTCAGAAAATACAATATACTATAAACACTGCATTGCTTCTCAGACCTTCCCAACAAGGATAAAAGGGAAAGTGCTTAGCAAAGCAGTATGGAAACAGGTCCCTCTAGTGTTTGGTGCCAGGTGTCGGCACTATCAAGATGCATGTTAAGCCTGCTGTGCTATATTATTAGAAAATCCATATCAGAATAACGGAGTTGGGAGCTTGGAGGCCTACTAATCCAACCCCCTGCTCAAGAAAGAGACCTTTCTTTATAAATTCTTTTTAATTCTTTTAATTTTTTATTTTTAAGTAAATTCTCACTGAATTTACAAAAACATACATTACTGCATAGAAGAGTAATCTACACCATTCAAAAACAAATTAAGATATGATATGCAATCTATTCTTAAATGTCATAATTTAAATTTACCTTTTTATTATTATTTTTTTTAAAAAAAGGTCAACCGTTGAAAAGTCGAGTATCATGGAACAGTTCCATGTATAAACTCTGATTTTTAGGTCAGAATAAAACAAAGCCATTTCAGAATCCATATGGAAGAAATCCACAAGTCATCCAGGCACTTAAGCAAAGATTTTAATTAGAATCGTATTCCACTAATTTCCAATTAGTTAATTTCCAATTAATGGACAAGTACTTATCAAAGAATGATCAGCAATTTTCCTTTAAGCTTAAAAAAAAAGTGCCTATTCCTGTATACAAGTTTGAATAGCTTACCAATAGAAGAAACTGAGCTTTTCTTTTAAAAAGTTCCAGTGTTGATTTTGCCCAGGGAAATAATATCCTAAAATCAGTTATGGATTACCCAATTAATTCATCTGAGTTCATACCTACAGAGAACTTTTTCTGAAGCAATGCAAACCAGTTGAGACAGCAGATTTCATGGGGGTGTCACTTTCCTGCCTCTTTTCTATATATTAAAAATAAAAACAAAGCAGGATACTATGGCTACAGAACATGTATTTTGCTAGACACACCAGTCTCCTCAGTCACAGATGGCCAGGCTCTTCTTGACAGCTGGCACCATCAGGAACTCCACACTTCAGAGTATGAACTGTATCCATTTTTGCAACCAGAAAACATAGTTCAGTTGCTTTCTAAGTGAAATGTTCAGCAATACTTTGTCAAAAATGGCCCTGAATCTCCAAGATCATATACATTTGGAGGAGAATCCACAGTGGCTCTCTTTGAACATCCATTTCCATATCTGAAGGCCAGTCTGAAGTAAAAAGTAATATAAAGCTTATTGGGAGAGGGAGGGAATAAGTACAAAGGGGTTATTTTATAAGGGAAACATTTTGGGGGGAGAGGGAGAATCTTAAAGCCCCAAAACATAGGCTAATGAAGCAAAAAGCTTCCAAGGAGCCATTCCCCACCCACACCCATCCCTGAAAGAATTACCCTCCCCTCTCCCATTCCAACCAACATCCTAATAATGATCAAGACAGCTATCTGCATTTTTTAAACGTGCTTGTTGTCAGGTCTAGTCTGAGCTTGAATGTGATCTGAATTCAATTTAACCATGCCCTTGAATGAGAAAGGAGAAGAAAGGAAAGGGCTTTTAGTATATCCCTTGATTTCATTACTCCAAAATTTTATACAAAGTAATACGTTCTGATTACCCAATCACATCATTTACTGGCTCATATCAAAAAATAGTTAAAATTGATGATTCACAGGCAGAAATACAAAACTGATTAAAGAAATTGCTTTTATTGTGATTAGCAACTGAATGGTTATCTAAAAGTCTGTTGTCGACAAACATTTCCTGTCTATATAATTTTGGGATTTAACTGTATTTTAGATATTTATCAGTCAACCGGCTATCTTCCAGATATGTTGAAACTACAACTGCAAAATCCCCATTCCCTCCCTACTCCTGGGGGAAGGATACTGCAAAATCTCCATTCCCCCCC
>JANHFM010004275.1:71138-82385 GCA_032468115.1 Grayia smithii
GGGGCTTTTATATTTAGAAAACTCAGTATCTAGCCAATCAATGGAGTTAACACCCACTGTTGAGCTCTCTACGCAGCATGAGGAAAAAGAACCTTCAGGTAAGACCAACGTTATCCATTTATAAAAACAATAAAGGCAGGATATAAATAAACAAATAATTGTATATCATAGAAGTTCCCAAACTTTCTTGGTCCATGGCAAGGGTTTTAGGTTTTTAGTAATTTTTTCACAACACTCTTAGTCTTGTAGTAAGCACAGTGTCCAACAGTTGTTATTCCACAGAACCCCTTTGAGTTTGCTGTAGTGTCCAGGAGTGTCATGCTGCAGTTTGGATCCATATAGCATTTTGAGTATAGTAGACTCAGTCCCTTTAAACTGGAAAAAAAATCAGTAGTGAAATCCAAATTTTTTTACTACCAGTTCTATGGGCGTGGCGTGGTGGGTATGGTGTGGCTTGGTGGGCATGGCAGGGGAAGGATCCTGCAAAATCTCTATTCCCACCCCACTCCAGGGGAAGGATCCTGCAAAATCTCCATTCCCACCCCACTCCAGGAGAAGGATCCTGCAAAATCTCCATTTCCACCCCACTCCAGGGGAAGGATCCTGCAAAATCTTCATTCCCACTCTACTCCAGGGGAAAGATCTTGCTAAATCTTCATTCCCACCCCACTCTTGGGGGAAGGATATTGCAAAATCTCCATTCCCACCCTACTCTGGGGCCAGCCAGAGGTGACATTTGCTGGTTCTCAGAACCTGCTGGGTTTCACCCCTGCTTTACAGGCATATTTGGACTCTTTAATACTGGGTTTCTCAACCTCAGCTACTTTAAGATGTGTGGACTCCAACTCCCAGAGTTCCCCAGTCCCTGGGCAATTCTGCGAGTTGAAGTCCCCACATCTTAAAAGTGGACAAGGTTGAGAAACGCTGCCTTGGAAAAAGAATCCAAGTTGCAAAAGAGATGTTTTTCTTCTGCCACGAAAGATTTTCCCCAAAGATTGCACCGCATATCTTGAAGGGAGTTTGGGAAGAGTGTATAAGAGAACTGGAGCAATGGGACATTTGGGGAAAAATTCTCGCTCGACAAGGAAAGCTAACTGGAGATGATCAAGTCCTGCAGAAGTGGCTAAATGGAGGGTAACACTTACTGAAACAGATCCTCGAGGCCAGAGCTGCAGGAGTCTGCTGAAAACCGGCTTTATTATGGTGTTTCCTAAAGAAAGCAACAACAGAAGTTTGGGGCTTTCAGGCTTCTACCATAAGTCTCGGATCAGAAGAAACCGTGTCTTCCAGTCCACCCCGTTTCTAACCTTAATCAATTTCACCAGAAAGGGGGAAATTGCAGGCTTGTAACCAATGGCAGGAAAAGACCAGAGGGAGAGTATGCAACGGATAGAAATCAGAGCAAGTCTCTCACTTTTCCAGTTTCACTTGATAATGGCATTGTTCTCTTGTAAGCGATAGTAGGATTTCAGAAAGCGGCTTTCAGATCAATAGCCACGCTGCTGTTTTCCCATCTAGAACACATTTTAAGATTTTCCAAAAGCGGTTTATGAGTGTTTCTAGGTGCATCTCTTTCTTTCCCTTTCTTTTACCTTTTAAAAGAATTTTTAACTACCGGTTCCAGAGAATGGACAGTAAAAAAATGCTAGAAAGGTTTAAAAAAAAAAAAGTTCCCATGATCTGTATAGCTCAGCTGATCATCAGAACTTTTTTTTCTTTTTAAAGCGTTTTTAACAATGCTTAAAAAGTAAAAAAAAAAAGTTCCAAAGATCAGCTGACGGGTGATCCTCAGAACTTTTTCTTTTACATTTTTTTTACTACTGGTTCAGTGAACCAGTAGCATTTTTTACTACCGGTTCTGGCAAACCGTCCTGAGCCAGTAGCATTTCACCCCTGAAAAAAATGGTCTAAACAGATAAATAAAAGTACTCTTTCTAATGCTGTCACATTTTCAGCAAGATAAATGTTTAAATGGAGTTATGAATTTACGTAAATACAAAATAGCATAGGGATGGTAAAACATGTAGAAAGAAGAGAAAACAAGTGGTGATTCTATGCTGTTATGCTTAATTATGAGCATTTAATGAGGCTCTCCAAGTGAAACAAATAGCCTTGATTCTTAACTAAGTATAAGCAGATAACAATGTTGGTCTCAGGTTTTACGCCAGGAATTCAAGATCTTGTTGGAAGCCACCATTTTATTTCTTGCTGTTTATTTTATAGTATGTATGCCACCTCAATTAATATAGATTCTAGGTGGTACATTGAAAGAAAATACAATCCTAAACCCACATTAAAACAAACAATACTAATAATATTTTGATAATTACACATTTTACTAACCAGGTTAATTCTTTGTGTGTGGAAGCAGGCAATTCTTTGCTCCTTGAAACAAGCTTTGTCTCTTCAGAATTTTATTCTGAAGAATAAATATTTATTTCATTTTATTTCTGCTTAGGGCCTTTGGTTTAATTTTCAAGTAATCACTTAGCAGTGGATATTTACACTATTTTATAGCAGCTAATTTTCATTCCTGTTTTGTTCATTGGACAAGGTCCAGAATGCTAAACAAGTAAACAGTGCACTTAAGCAGAAAATTGAAGGTGGAATAGATGAATTCAAACCTCCTGAGGTGAGTCACTGAAATGTAGGTGAATTTTCAGTATTGCTATTGTACTGGGAACTGAAGAGAATTCTGAAAGTATTTTGCTTTGATGAAAAAAAAAATTGATAGGAACCCTATATTTTAAAGCATTTTTAAAATGTATCTAAAATATTTTATATTTTTTATAACATTTCCTTTAATGCAAGTTCAAAAGCAGATTTCATTCCATCATAAAACAAAGATGTAAACAGAATTTAACACTTAATTACTTTTTGAAAGGGTTGCTCCAATTGTACTTTCACCCTAGTTTGTAGCCATTAGTTGGCATACAAAAATCCAATGGAAATTTCAGGGTATTTGCCGGTCTGTATGAGTGATTGTCTCATTTGTTTCAACTCTGGAGTGGATTAGATCTGTTGCATTAAAAAAGAATGAAGACAGCACCTATTTACAGGAAGGGCAATAGCTCAGTATCAGAGCAGTGCATTGCAGGCAGAAGGTTCCAACTTCCAAATGTCCCTATCATTTTCATGTTAAGGTTTCAAAAAAAATCTTGTTTAAACTTTGAAGAATCAATGCTACCTTTAGATAATATGTTTTGGATGTCAGCTGTTATTACTTTAGCTAGCATGCCTGGTAGCAAGGGTTTGTGGGAGTTGTGGTTCAGAATTTCTAGAAAGCATCAGTTTGCCTATCACAGAGATAGACCAAGAATCTAATGTTTTAAAATATATTTTTGTATTCCTAATTCAGTTCATGGAGTTCTGGAGAAAACATATTAAGCTACTGAAAAATGTAAATCTAGGTAATTGAAAGGTGGACTTATGGCTGAAATTTTCATTGTTTTCAGATATTTAATGGTTTGCTATGTGCTGTCATTCTTTGTTACTTAATAGGCAAATCAAAAAATAAATGCCCGTTGGACAACAGAAGAACAGCTTCTTGCAGTTCAAGGTACATTAGTGTTACTAATATTTTCTTTCAGGTTGTAATTCTTGACATTCTGAAAACTTTTTTTTGTACTTGTGTTTGTTGGGGCAGGAAAGAGTAGCAAGTGAGGAAATACATATCATGATACAAATACCACAACATAGATATTTGCATTCAAAGTTTGGAATGCTAATAAATAAGAATGGAATTTGCACTGTGACATAATTTCATCCTTTTAAAGTCAGAAAATATGGATAATGTGACTAGTTTAAAATAGAATTAAGGAGGTTTTTTTCTATGCTGCCTTATTAATACAAATGCTTTAAAACCAGTCAAGCATTACAGTTTACTCAAAAAATGTAAATAAAATTAAAATAATAAGTTGAAAGATAAAATAGAGAGCATAGATCCAGAGCAACTCACCCATCACAATTGTGGGGACCCTCTGCTTAAAAGGAGGTGGCCAATTGCAAAAAGACAGGATGACTTTCCCAGTGGGAAGGCTGGAAAAGTTGAGGTGTAGACATTGTTTTGAGAAGGCATTTTTCTAGAGGGACTTCGGTTATAAAATAGCCACTGAAAGGTTTAATCTTATTTTTAAAATACAATTTAAACATTTATCTGGAATATTGAAGATACTGTCCCAATTCTGCATATTCACAAAAAAACCATTAATTAAATTATTTTTCTTGGCTCAAGTTCTATATTCATTTCCTTAGTAATACACCCCTTTGAACCGATAGAATAGTATTGGTCGGTGAACTTATTTCATGGACATTCTGAGTCTCTATTTCAGTACGTTATTTCATTCAATGGAGTAATATTTCAGTCTGGAATCATCTTCATATCATGACTTCCAGTGGATTAATGGTGTACCAGAGCTTTAGAAATGGATTTATAATCATTTCTAAAATGGTAGGCATCGGTAAATGTTTAATCGAGGCTGTTTTGAGCAGGGTATGACATGCCTCTGGAGTCTGTGTACTGAGCAGTTCCCATTGATAAAGACCATCAGGTTCCTGAGGTTTATATGGAACAGGGCTGGCTGAATTAGCCCTAATTGTTTAATAAAATACTCACTCACTTGGCCCTATTATCACTTTAATTGAACAGATTGAACTAGTTTAATTGCTTTTACATACAATGAGATTGCTTACTGATGAATTTTCTTATCAAGTAAATGAAACGGGCAATACACTTTGCTGTTATTTATTCACTCAGACTTCTTTTATATATCAGGGCCCACATGAATCCATGATAGCAGACCATGCAAAAGTATGCAAAAAGTCAGACATTCCACTGAAAGAAGAGGGCTTTTTTCCCACAAAAATGTTTTTCCCACAGAAATAACTAATAAACAGTTATTCTGGTTATGATTTACCTAATTAAAAAGCTTTGAGACAGATAAATGAAACAGTGAACGAACTGTGGTACTCTTAGAACTAGTAGTATTCACAATATGACAATTCGATCAGTAAAATACACCAATTACGAACCATATTAGTGTTTTTCCCTGTGATCAATCTTTATAGAAGCAGTACTGCTTTTAAAATGGGGTTTTCCTATTGTAGAGGTCATATATATCATGCAGATTTCTACTTATTAATTTGAATCTTAATTATTTATTCTTTTTTAAGGTGTCCGCAAATATGGTAAAGATTTTCAAGCTATTGCTGATGTAATCGGCAATAAGACTGTTGGCCAAGTGAAGAACTTCTTTGTAAACTACAGGCGTCGTTTTAACTTAGAGGAGGTATTGCAGGAGTGGGAAGCAGAACAAGGAACCCTGGCTTCTAATGGTGATGCTTCTGCTTTAGGGGAGGACACAAAAAATGCTAATGTGTCATCAGGAAAAAGTACAGATGAAGAAGATGAGGTGTGTTTCTGTGTACCAAATCTTAAATGAGCATGAGTTCAGAAATGGCATTTGCAATTTCCTATCACAAAATGTAACATTTAACTCGAACTGGAATGCTCAATCAACAGTTTCGGAAGCTTAATGCCTCCTGATTTGTAGAGCTCTTTCCTCATTGGGATTATGTTAGCCAAACACTTCCAATCTGGGCTGCCTCTAGTTCTTCCCCTGGTTCTAGTCTAATATGAAAAACATAGCAGAATAATCTGAATAGTATTAGATTCTTTTTTATATTGAAATTTTTATTTCCTTACATTGCTAAATAATTTAGAACTGGTTGTTTTCAAAGAGGGGTTAGCTACAAATATGGCCGTACTAACAGTGCTTTCCTGTTTCTGGAGGTAGCAGCAACCCAAACTGCATGGTTATGAACAATGGCTTTTACATATTTTATCGCTTTATTTATAGGCCCAGATTCTACAGGCTCCTCATTGTATAGGGTCTTCTCCACCAGCCCAGGCGTCTACTCCAACTCCAGCAACCCCTGTAACAACTTTGAACCAGCCTCCTCCATTGCTTCGTCCAACCCTTCCAGCTGCTCCAGCTCTCCATCGTCAGCCTCCACCACTACAGCAACAAGCTCGATTTATTCAACCAAGGCCAACCCTAAACCAGCCCCCTCCACCACTCATCCGTCCAGCTAATTCCATGCCTCCTCGCCTAAACCCAAGACCAGCACTGTCCTCCACTGGCGGGCCACAGCCACCTTCACTTATTGGAATCCAGACAGAATCACAGTCCCCGCTGCATTAAACAAATAGGACAGAACTATGGTAATTAAAGTAGTATCAGTGTCTATTTTCCTCAGCTAATGAAGAGGTGAAGGGAGGGAAAGCAAGCTTTCCACAGTATTGAACTGTCACAAAGAAGAAGTGGAAATGGATATATAATATGTGAATGATCTGAGTGAGAGAAACTTTAGTGCTGTAGATTATTGCAAAGAAAACCATGTCTACAAAGTCAGCATTTTACAAAGCTAACTTCTTTTTAAAAAAGAAAAGAAGAAAATTCACTGCACTATGACTTCAACTGGTTTTTAGTCTATTTATTTTATAAAATCCTTTGTATTCAACTTCATGGAAGTAAACCATCTGGATAGTGTAAGAGTTTCAATTTAAGATTCAAACAGGGCTGTAAATGTTGATAAACTGGGGAAATTATTTTTACATTTTCCTATGTTAGGAGCGCAAGTATTACTGACAAGCCTGCCATTCAGATTTTGACAAATACCACCACTTCGTACATTTTTCTAGGCTTGTATTTTCTATATTTCTTCATAAAGTACTTTTCTTCAGTCTACGTGTTGGAAAAGTCTTGAAGAGTGCAAAGCTAAGGTACTAAAGAGATTCAACTATATATGTGGTCTTCTGATACTGGAAACATGACTTGCTAGTGTAAACTCTGTGATAGAATGGCAAGTGAGTTACCATTTGCATCCAACACTAGTAGCCAGGCGGCTAATAAAGTCACAGTTGTCTTCTTTTTAATAAACTTTGTAGTACTACTTCTTACCTGAAATTTTATTCTATTAAGTTCTGGAAATAATTTAGCAAGGAATGCTGAATTCCATACATATAGGGGCACAGTGAAACAGTAAAATATTAAGTATGTTTCCTGCTTCATTTCTTGGGATATCTCAGTCGCTTTTTGCTGTTCTTTGCCAGTGCATGTCCCCTCATTTTTTTTCTTGGTAACAAAAAATACACCAATTCATGCTTTACTTAATCAGTTGGAGTTTAACTTTACTTAATCAGTTGGAGTTTATAATCAAAGTGACATGCTTTTAATTTTGGGCAAGAAATACCAAGCGATGAAAATCTATTTTCTGAAAGATGTGCATCTCTTTAATACAATTGACTTCCTCACTTCTTACTAAAGCAACAGTGTTTTAACTTTCAAAGTTAAAATTCAGGATGATTTCATATACAGCAAAGCTGTACTAGTCTCTTCTGCACTGCATTTTACGGCTCAAATATCAAAACTTTTAGACCAACACTTTATCATGATTAAGGTGTTAAAGGGATTTGCCCATTAACTTTCATGTTCTTAATTTTTTAAAATTCTTATTTAAATCAAATTTCATTTGTAGTATATTAAATAGAAATTCCTTCAATGGATGTCTCTTGTACATTATCTGTATCCAACCAGAGTGTTTGGTTTTTTTAATACTGGCTTTTCAGTGGTGATGGGAGGGGAAAGCATCATTATCCCTTGCCAGAATTCTTGGTACTTTGCTATATTTGACCTTTGGTTCCAATGTCAATATTATTCCACTGGAATTCTTCCAATCTGCCATTGTCCTGTTTGTGCATTTTGGCATAACTCTCTAAATACCAAACTATTAACAATGCATCTTCAGTATTTAAATATGTAGATCAGGTTTCCCAGTGACTGTATCGTCCTTTTTTTTTTTTTTGGCTAACTTTTGTCTCGTCTCTTGTTGCTAGAACTTCAGTATGCAGAAGATTGGGTGCTGCCATTTAAATGGCAATTTTAGACTACCCAAACTATAACTGGGCACTTGTGCGTTTGGGTATGATGGTATGGTATGTAGTATAATACTGCTTTACATACGCTATGCCACACAGTGACAAAATGTTTAGCATTTGTAGTACTGAATATGTACATAGCAAAATGTTGTCCTTTTAAAAAATTGTGTGCTTTCCAGATTATGTGCATACAGCTTGCACGTCCTGTTTTGGGTAGGGGGTTGTGTTAAGCAGTGTTTTTGCCTGGAGGAGTGAAATGCTTGCTGCTTAATCAAAGAATTAAAGTTTCCAAGGAATCTGTGTCTATTTTTATGTACCTTGTAATGGTTTAAGATACTTAGGCCCTATACTGTGATTCTCTTCTAAATTCATTTATATTTTTTTAAGGATTAGAAATAAAACTATACAATTTTTTTTCATTTCAAAGAAATTTTCTTTTTGGGCAATACTATAAAAATCTAGTTTGACTTTGTACCATTTTTACAAACCACAATCTATTCATCTTGGTTCATTTTTGTCACTTTATGAAATGTAAAAAAATTTGCACTCCCTTTTAAGTTGGGCAAAAATTTATTTCTTACAGTGGTTATGACAAATGTAACTTTGCATCTTCTTTTTATGTACAGTTTTCAGTTACAATAAAGAAATATAAAAACTTTTAAATAAAAGGCCATCTATAAGGCCTCTGCGTATATTTGGGGAAAATATTTCTAAGTTAAAATATTATGTGTTTGGAAAAGAAATTTGTGACTATACGTGCAGACTGGATACTTGATAATATCCTTTTTTAAATTAATTATAAATTTAAAATGATGGAAGACTAAATTCTTGATATTGCAGTTCTAATATATTCTTACACAGAAAAAAAAGTAAGGCCTGTAAGACAGGTATGTGGGACACACGCTTTTAGATTGTAGGATTGCATAAATTTGAAATGGTTAGATTTATTCTTAGATCCATTTAATCTGTCACAACTGAATAATATATATGATAACAATAGTAAAAAAAATCAAATATTAAAGTATAAACTATTCTGAGGTTAAGCTAATTGATGAAAGTTAAGAATACATTAGAACAATCTTGAACTTTTGAAAGAGATTTTCTGTTAAAAGTGGAGTATAAGCATAGAAAAGACTTCCATCAAATAGCTTTCTAATACTTCCTGGCAAAATTATTCAAAGACTTGTGGCAATCAGGTTTGCAAATTCATTTGCAACCTAAATTTCATGTTTTGCTTTCTATATCTTCCCTCAAAGATGCCAAAGCTAACAATATGTATAATCTTCTCTGATCATTATGCAAATAGATTTAAAAGGGAAGTGAAAATTGAAATAATAAAAAATGTGTTATCAAGAATTTTCTTCCATATTTTTTCTTTACTTCTTTCCCAAGCCCAGTTATGAACATGATAGATAGCTGGTTGTTTATTCATTCATGTTTGTATTGTTTATATCCTGCCTTTTTATTATTTTTTTCAAATAAGGCAGCAAACATCCAACATACCTCCTATTTTCCCACAACTAACTTGTTGAAAGAGTGACTGGCCCAAGGTAATCCAGATGACTTTTATGGCTAAGGCAGGACTGGAACTCACAGTCTCTTGCTTTCTAGTCCAGTGCCTTAACCACCAGACCATATATAACCTTTATTAATAACAATTTGGCACTTTAGTGCTGACATATTTATTAAATTTATATGTTGTCCAGCTTGCTGTCCAAAGCAACTAGGTGGCTTACAATAGGAATATGAAATCCAATCCAAATGACAAAGATAGTACTGAATGCTACAGCAGACCACCTTTTTTGTACATGGATGCATATTCTATTGCTTTCAAAATAAACTTCATCCTAAACTTCTATTTCCACTACTTACGTGTCAGTGGTCAACAAATAAACTTGGCTAATTGTCACATTAAGATTCTCCATAAAGTTTATTTGACGTTATTTGATCATCAACCCAGTCTTTCATATAACCTTCGTTTCTATGAAGCCAACACCATTGTGAAGTGATGCAGACAAATATAACATGTATGTCAAAAAAATTGAGGGGAAAAACTCAACATGCTTTTAGAATAAGTTATGATTCAACAGGTAAAACCGAGGCTGAAAGTTTTAGGCACGATGCCTGACTATTGAGCAAAGACTTTCAGCACAGGTAAGAAAGGGCAGAGAAAGATGCCTGAATCGTGAATATCAACAACTAGAGGAAAATAAAAGAAAAATGAGTTGTTTTTTAGAAGAATATAGAACCCACAGGTAAATTTACAAGTGAAGTAGGACTATTTAAGCTAGGACTATTTGGAAGTAGGACTATTAGAAAAACTTCTAATAGAGAAATGAAGGTAAAAAATGGAAGTACTGTACAGGTAGTCCTTGACTTACGACCACAATTTCTGTTGTTAAGTGAGACATTTGTTAAATGAGGTTTGCCCCATCTTACGACCTTTCTTGCTTCAGTTTTTAAGTGAATCACTGCAGTTAAGTTAGTAATCTGGTTGTTAAGTGAATCTGGCTTCCCCTCTGACTGGTTGTCAGAAGGTTGCATGGCCATGGGATCCAGCAATGGTTATAAATATAAACCAGTTGCCAGGCATCTGAATTTTGATCACATGATCATGAAGGTGCTGCTAAGCTGTGAAAAACGGTCATAAGTGACTTTTCAATGGTGGTGTAACTTTGGTCACTAGAACTCTGGTAGCTCGAGGACCACCTGTACTAAAACTTCTGCACAGGGGACTGTAGATTTGCAGAAACATTTGTAAAGATAACGCAAATGCAGCATCTGATTCTGCTTAAAAATGAGTTGTGAGTTAGGAGAATCAGTAGGGATCTCAGGCTGAAGGGTCTCTACACTATTTGTTTCCATGATTGGAACTATCGTACGTAAATTAAGTGTTCAGTGCAGGGATGCTCCATTGTTCATTCCTAACAGCAGGTGGCATCACTGTTTGAAAATCTTAAGGGAGAGGGAGTTCCCCACTGTTCTAGGCAGTCTGTTCCTCTGCCTGGGAACTTTTAGTGTCAGGAGATTCCCCTCAATATTCATCCAGACTGACCCACACATTTCAGCCCCGACTCTCAATTCTTCCTTTGAGGGGAAAACGCATCCGCTCTCTTCTGCACCTAAAGAGGCTTTCAGATCCCTGCAGACCATTTACGATACCTCCACTTAAATGTTTAACTTTTGCCAGCTAAACACGCCCACGCCAGTCAAGGTTTGCTTAAGGCAGTGTTTCTCAACCTTGGCGGCTGGAAGATGTGTGGACTTCAACTCCCAGAATTCCCCAGCCAGCAGAAGGAGTTCCAGCC
>JANHFM010004276.1:4529-17011 GCA_032468115.1 Grayia smithii
AAATACAATTAATAATAATAATAATAATAATAATGGTGATATACTGGGACTCGCTAAGAAGAAAGCAGAACTTCATGATGCATTTATTTATTTCAGTGTATAGAATAGGGATGTTCTTCAGCAGAGCAGTTTTGATTGCAAACTTAAATCAGTGAGTACTGTTGTTAGTCAGTGGAAAATTGTCACTTTCTTATAAAACACAGAAAGATTTTCTTTTGCTACCTCCTGATGTTGTCACTAGGAAAACACATTCAATGGTAGTTTTACAATAGTTGAATGCTACACTTTCTTCTTACCCACTCCACAGCAGATTCATATCACATATGGTTTGACTACCAGTTTGTTCCGAGACTATCTGGCTATGTTTATAAAACCTCAGTCCGTATTTTGTTCAGCAGCAATTTAAGGTGTTAGATTTAGATAAAGAAGATCCAGGTTTTAATCCCTACTCAATCACATTTCTCACTAGGTGATTATCGACTAAATTACTTTATTGGGTTGTTACTGTGGAGATACTTCCTAGTTCCTATGTAAAAATACAAATGCTGTTAAGAGAATACATGAGTCAGCATCTGCAAGCACCTAAATAAACTGTTAGGAAGACCTACTTGTGTTCAGGGGCAATGGTAGCTTCAAGAACTGGGTTTGGCAATTGTTCAGGTATTTGTTTTACCCTTCAGGTGGCAAGTAAATGGTGCATTATAGACAGAAAGGCTGTAGATAAATGGATTCCAAAGGTAGCTGGGGAATTCTGGGAACTGAACCCACACTTGGTAAAATTGCCAGGTTTGAAAAACATTACTTTAAAGCGGTGAAATCCCTGGGCCCATGGGCCGGATGCATCACACACTGCCCACCGCCATGCCTGGTTTAGCAAAGGGGAAAAAACTTGACGCCACCATGACGTCCTGAGTTTGACTTTAAAGGAAGGCAGAAGGAACTAAGAGAAAGGCATGGAAGGAAGAAACTGGGCAATATGGAAATAAGTGTGGAAAAAATGCAGGTTTTCTCTTTGCAACAAAGTGTGCTTATCAGGGATTCTGCTTGTACTGACATACAGAGGAAGGCCCTTTAGGGAGCAAGGCTTTTAATTGGCAGTACTCAGCCAAAAGAGTGACCATAGCCTATAACAAAGTCAAAGCCCAACCACATAAAGCATCTGGTCAGTGACAGCAGGAAAAAGAACCTTCTTCCTCCCTTCTTTCCCTCTTTTTCTTTCCGCCCTCCCTTTCCTCCTCCCTGCCTAGAATTCCTGCTGCTTTCCCTTTTATTTTGCTCATGGGAAGTTTGCGGGAGAAAGTCAGTGGGGAAGACAACAGGAAATCTCAAGTCCAAGTCCAACAGGGTGGTAAGTGACTGTTTCTGGATAAGACAGGGAGCAAGTGGAAGGCAAGGGTGCAACCCAGGATGAGAAGAATACAGTGGGGTGCAGGTTAGGGAGGTGCTGAAGGCCACTTGGAGGAGTGCAAGAGATGCCCCGTGAGTTGGGGGGGGGGTAGCATAGGTCAGATGTGCAGAAGGAGCAACATATATCAGGAACATTGAAGCATGAATTTGAGAAATACACGAACTTATGGTCATCTACCAAGCTTTATGACAGAGTAGGGATAGTAGAAAAGTAGAAAAGATTCTTTTTTAAAAAAAATAATGAGTATTACTGATGTATTTATGAGCAGTCAGCTTGAGAGTGAAAAAAAAGTAGATAAGACCTTCACATGTAGGTATGCTGCATTTATCCATTAATTAAGCCTCAAAGAGCAGCGCATCATTCTATCATTAAAACAAATTACACTGTTTTTCTGAAACATTATATTATGGTTGTAAATTATTTTGTTACTTGGAAACAGTTTAAGTAGAAATTAAAAGGCAGCACATGCATCTATTTGCCTACCTCCAAAACAGTACTTAAAGGATAATTTACCTATCTCTATATTGTGAATGTAGATAATAAAACTAAAAGCTCACTTAACCCATACTAGTGACTGAATATTCTTAATGACCTTACATTTCACATATGCTTCTTTGAGCATCAGAAATGCCCTGTAAATTTTATTATAGTAAACCATAAAACAAAAAAAAAACCACTTTCAGAAGGCTAATAAACTTGGAACCAATTTTGTCGCAAATCCTGATTAGCGTTCAGCCCTTTAGCTTTACAAGCGTCATAACCCACAGAATCTTAGCTTAACATAATAAACACATTTAGTTAGATTTGCCATTTCAGTGCACCATTTGACTTGTTCATGCTGTATCCAGACTGAAACATGTATTGTTCATATCGTTAACACTATGTACAGTATTTTTCTGTAGTCTCCAAGATAATGAGTCCTAAGGTAATTACAGCAGCAGATGATGTTCAAAATGTACTTGCCTTACAGAAGTAAACTGCTCTAAATGAAAGCAATAAACTAATTTTCTCTTCTCAAATGGAGGGTGCTTTCAAATGGATGGTGGAGGGATGTCCAACACGACTGCTTCAAATGATAATTCAATATTTTTTTGTGCATTGTTTCCATTTTATAAATCGTTTTCATTTACCTAAATGCAGTCCCTTTGCTCTGGTAACTTGGTGGGTTTTTTTCAATCATTACCACCAGTAATTATTATTACTGTTGCTTTGTCTTTGCACTAAAATCAGCCATTCCTAGCTTATTTCTCCTTCGGCAGCCACACAATGGGGTGCACCTTATGACCAGAGATTTTTGCAACTAATGCTATCTAAGCATTCGATATTCCAGAAATATTTTCTGTAGCTTCTGATCTCCTGTTCAGCCTCTGAGCAGAGCTAAAAGGGTGCCAGAAATCAATGCATAATGTTTTTTGCATGAACCCACAACCTCAATCCTTAACATGGCAATGTTTCCCCTTCTTTTTTGTCTTTTGGAAAAGGCTGGTAATGTTTTTATCATTATTATTTTATTATTTGCATTGTTTTAGCCTCAGGCAAAAAACAAACAGTAAAATCAACAACAAAACCATTTTTTAAGTGCCAAGAATAAACAAGAATCCATCTCTTGTACCAAATTTCCTCATCAACCAGATTCCTGGCCCTCTTTTCTGCCTGGCATCATGGCATTATGGCAGAGGCAATTAACTTATTCATGCAGCCATTTTAAGATACTCTGCTCCAGGCAGGTATAATTTTCTCTGCCCTGACAGACAATCTATTCTGCCTCTCTAATGAGGACAGGAATAGCGTCAGCTGTATAGTTTCACTGCAGGACAAGCTGAGGCACTAGTTCATCATGCATTTTCATTCCCACCAGGGTTCCCACTCCAAGTTGCTAGAAAGGAAAAATTAACATTGCCTTATCATGGTGGAGAAAAGTCAGGTAATAGTAGCCTATGAATGAGAGACATACCCCACAATTCCTTCACAGAAAGGTTGTACAACTATTTTGATAGATCAACAGTATATTAGAAATGACTTCCGGGGAAGAATGGCAAACTGAAGATGTTTTCCATGGAGAAATAAGTGAGTGAACTGGCTCTTAAGGATTCCTCTTTGAACAAGAAAAGGACTTGAGATGGCCCACAAGTACTCCAGACAGTTGCTTCTCACATGGAGATCACAAGACAGCAGTGTCCTCTGAGTTTAGAGCTCTGAGGGACAAGGGAATGGCATCTGCACC
This sequence comes from Grayia smithii, assembly GCA_032468115.1. NCBI lineage: Eukaryota > Metazoa > Chordata > Lepidosauria > Squamata > Grayiidae > Grayia > Grayia smithii. The sequence continues at coordinate 8,162 of JANHFM010004276.1, forward strand.
CAAACCTTGGTTGACACCTTTATGGACACTGGGTTGGCATACTTCCTTTTCTAATCACTTTTGGAAATTGCTTGTTAATTTATTTTTAGATATTGGAATTTTCAGATTAACAAGTTTTATGGGTAAATTTCGTTCACTTCTTACCGAACAAAGTTTTAAATGCAATTTTAAATTCTAGATTTTTTTTGGGTTCATAGCTCTTGCCTGAGGAGCAGAAAGCAGTCGAGACTAGGTAAGGACACAGGTCAGCCTTTTAAGACTACTTAGAGGTTACAGATAGTCTAGAATGGGCAATAATGGGCATGCCTTGTAATAATTTTGCTTTATTAGCTCTACTAATTATCAATTGGTTTCCACAGCAATTCAAGGTGCTGGTTATCACTTACAAAATCTTTCAAAGCATAGGGCCTGGTTATCTGAGGAACCCTCTAACTTCCATAGTTTCTACCTGCTTTATGCAATCCAGCAGAGTAGGCATGTCCCAGGTTCCGCTGATTAAACCTGATGGGACCCAGGATACAGACCTTCTCTCTCATAGCACATCTCATCTGGAACAACATTGCCCCTGAGATTCATATGGTTTCCTCCCTGAGCTTATTTAAACAAACTCTAAAAACCTGGCTCTTCCCCCAAGCCTTGCACTAGTGTGCCTGGCAGACTCCTTATGAGATTATTAGCTTGTTTGATTTTATTGTTTTCTCCAGATGCCTTTTATATATGGGCTACCTTTATTAATATTTTATATTGTTTTTATTCTGTATGCTGCCCAAAGTCATGGCTAATTTGGATGGCCTGTAAATCCAATTCATCAATCAATCAGTCAATTAAGCACCTCTTTGAACAATTTTCACTCCAAATACTTACATCCAACCTGTCATATTCCAGTCAATTTGTTCAAAATCTTATTTAAAGCACTGAGAGAGATTCATGAAAATTACATTGTTCTATAGAAGTGGTAAATTCTTGCTGTTGACCCAGGAGTATGCACAGAGTATACTTGGGAACTGAAATTTACTCCAAAGAGCTTACCAATATTTAACCAACTTCCCTTATCAGTGAAGAACACTTTTACCACTTCCTCCATTTTGCAGTTGTTTCTTTCAGATATGTTTTCTTACAATGCATTCATTTGTGGCTTTCGTTGATCTGCAAATAGATCAATGAAATAGATGGTAAATCTCACAAATTTTAAGAGTGTCAATATTTTATTTATTTAAGGCAATTAAATTTTCTCTTAGAAATCAGTTTTGTATTTCTGAACATAAAGAATTCTACTGAATGTTGTAGGCTCACTATCAAAACAGATGAGTCAGTGAGAGGCACCACTTTCAGATGACACCTCTGAATTTTAATTGTACCCTCTAATATTTTTATACCTTTTAAGACCCTGGTTATAGAAATAGGGGACTTCTACAACTACGGTTTGCAAACCTAGATGTCATAACAAATGCTTTGAATAACTTGTATAATGTAAATAATTTGTTTAAATGTCTACTTCTGATGAAATTATGACAAAGGACTTTGAGAGACAAGATGAATTAGAAATAGGGAATGCAATCAAATTAGCTGTTACGGAAACGAACTTGTAAATTATGCTGAGTTTATTCTATTTCTTCAAAAAGTCAATTAACATCTATCCTAGTTAAAAAATAGCCTGTGAACTTTGCATCCTTAACAGTAATCTAAACTAATAGCAGAAACATTGTTTACAGCTTATCCAGTGTCGTGCATGGAGACAGTTGTGTGGTAACTTAAACACAAATGTGCATTATTCAGGAATATTGTGCTTATTTTTCAGTAAAAGTTTGTTAATTGGCCACATCTCAATTGGACTGATGAATTATATTTTATAAATGGCTAGATATTTCAACTGGGGCCATGTGCAATCATAACACAGCTTCATCATTAGCATCATGAGTAGATTAGCATCTTCATTCTTTGTCAAAAAAACATCTTTCAATCTCACAAACTATGAAGTATCTTCTCAGGTAGATTGTTTTTCCCTCTTGGTAGACTAAGGCAGTTTCCTTGCTGTATAGCCCTTGTGGCTGTCTTCCTCACAGATATATAGTACCAGCACAGTAAAGGTGGAATGGTGCTAGAAGACACTATCAATCATCTGTGCTAGAAAAGGGCTGAAATTTCAATTTATTCGATCACTTGAACAGAACCACTCCAACTATTTCAATTGTCTTTATTTCTTAAACTTAAAGGACACAGTATCTTAATGACAGCTTTCTTTCTCCAAACTTTACATAAAATGAAGAATGCGATCCAGAACCATAAAATGGGTTTTGGGGTTGGTTGGTTTTTTAACTTTTTGATGATATAAATTTCTGGCATGTGAGAACAATATATTGAGCTGGCTCAGTCTGAGCTCTTAGCCCTTGCTTAACTTCATCAATAAATTCAGAATTTCCACAATAAGGAGAGGAGTATTTATCTTTCTATAGATATTCAGTAAGATAGAAAGAGACTGAAATCCTGCTAAACCCATAACCAAGCAAATGAGCCACAGATAGCTTTTAATAGCTTAATTGAGCTCACCTTAAATCTAGGAATAAAGATGTTAATCTCTTTACATCAGTACATTTATTCTTGTCATGGGAATGTTTGGCTTGTTGTGTCAATTGATGTCTGAATTATGTTTTGTTTTTCCACATGGTATTTTTCCTCTAAGTATATAGCTAAAATTCAGACACTTGATTTAAGAGAACTGACTTAATATGTTTATGTTCTGAACAACTACTCAACTCTGTAACTCATTTGAGAATAAGTACCATCAAAATGTAAGATATTACATATTAGTATAAACGACTAAGTTGTTGGGAGGCCAAGTGATTAGATTGGAGATTTGGAAAAAAAAAAATCCCAGAACAGCATGCTGGAGAATTCTGGGAGGTGAAATCCAGATGTCCTAAAGCTGCCAAGTTTAAGAAACATTGCCATAGTTCTAGGTAGTGACAACCTACTTCCATACTTTTTCTAAGAAAATAAGCTGCTCAGAGTTTTCCTATGGTAATATGGATAAATAAATAAATAAATAAATAAATAAATAAATAAATAAATAAATAAATAAATATGTCTATATCCCCAAATTCACAAGGAACTGAGCCCGAATTGAAATTTTTACTTTTTTGTACACTATATAAAAAAATAGTTATGCTACATATTGATGCACATTATTCCAACTTTTATTGAAATAGTGCTCATTATTCTGAATAAAGGTATAGTGTTTTCAGTTTATAAATTAAATTCTGGTTTATTGGGAAGCCTTTTAGATCACACCTTTACTAGTGATATCTCATATAATTAAATTGCATGTGTAGTGTCGGCTCGCACCAGGGAAACAGATGAAACGGGTTTATTTTTCAAAGTTTTATTTCGGTTCTCTGCTCTCCCAGTCAAAGCTCCAAAACTCTCAAAGTCGGCGTTGAGAGCAGCTGCCTTTCCACGCCTATTTGAACTCCGCGGTAGGTTATTACCCAATCAGCAATCGTGGTTTGGGTGACTCACATTCAATAGCCAACCAGTTTGCGCTCTGCCTTTTCCCGATGCGTTTCTACGTTCCCCCCTCCCGTGCCTCGTTCGTCCACCTAACCCTCTCCAAACACCCGTGTGCCCTGTTCCCACCCGCTATTAAGTCCCCCTGTGTTTTCGTTCTTCGTCTGCACAACCAGCTTCGCGGTGTAATCCTGAGAGCGTTCCAGGTCGCTATGTGGCAAGCCGGGCGGGGCTCGACAGGCGGCCCCCTCTACCAGGAGCCGACCTATGAAGAATGACAAGAGAAAACAATATGTTAGTCATTATGGCTCCTGTATCTCCATCCCTGGTTTCTTGGGGTTGCATTTATGGTACTTCCTGAGAAGACGGGGTGCTTTGATGTTCTCGGGACGTACCCAAGATGCCTCTTCTAGAGGGTACCCTGTCCAGCGGATTAGATACTGTAACTTCCCTCTATGTATGCGGGAATCTAGGATCTCAGAGATTTCATAATGTTGGCCTTTGATTGGTTTAGGCGATGTCATGTGGGTCTTTACCTTGTCTGCAGATTTTAATAAACTGCAGTGAAACACTGGATGTATCTGTCCTAGATAGGAGGGCAACTTTAATTGGACCATGACAGGATTAATGATTCATACAATTGGAAAGGGTCCTAGATACTTTGGGCCTAACCTTTTGCTAGGAACCTTTGATTTGATATATTTCGTGGACAAGAACACTAATTGTCCTAGCCGAAAAGGTTCTTGAGGGGACCGTTTTTTGTCAGCTTGTTGTTTATACATGGCAGCAGCTTTTGTTAATGCTGCATGTATTTGAGGCCATACAGTAGCTATTTTATCACTCCATTCCTGTGGGGTAGCTTCCTTTTCTGATGATTCGTCATGTATTTCTGGTATTGCCGGGAATTCTTTTCCCATTACTATTTTATAAGGGGTTAGACCTGTACTGCTATGTACAGCATTGTTATAAGCGACTTCCGCAAAGGGAAGTAGTTCCACCCAGTTGTTTTGTTGATAATTGACATAACTACGTAAATATCTCTCAATCATTGCGTTTACACGTTCTGCCGCCCCGTTTGTACATGGATGGAATGCAGAACTGAGCCCCTGGGAGGAGCCCATCATACTCACAAATTGCTTCCAGAACCGAGCGGTAAACTGTACCCCTCTATCAGAAATTATCCGATGTGGCGTTCCATGCAGTCTGTATATGTGCTGAATAAATAGATGGGCCAGCCGTCGGGCTGACGGTAATCCCTTGCAGGGAATAAAATGTGCCTGCTTAGAAAATAGATCGATCACCGTCCATATGACGGTATGACCTTGACTTTCTGGTAGTTCCACTATAAAATCCATTGCTATGGTTTCCCAAGGGGCTTTTGGGTCAGCTACCTTCTGTAAATATCCGGGTGGTTTCCCGGGCTTTCTTTTGGATCTTGCACATATGTGACACCTTGCACAATAATCTTCGACGTCTTTTCTGAGCTTTGGCCACCAGAATTGTCGACGGGTCAAATGCAATGTTTTTAAGTATCCAAAGTGTCCTGCGGTTTTGACATCATGGCATTGTTCCAATATGTCTTGTCGTAGCGCTTTGGGAATATATAATTTATCCCCCATCCAGCCTAACCCGTCTCGCATAGTGAGTGTGGAACAGTTGTCCTGTGCCCACTCGTCTGTGGCCAAGGAGGTACGTACCTTATCTTGCCAGGTGGGTTTACTTTTATCTGCCTTTATGTGTTCGATACGATGGCCCCCTGGCATTAAAGCCTGGATCACTGGAGTTGGTTTGCTATCCCATTGTGGCTGACGCGAAAGGGCATCGGCTAGAAAGTTTTTTCCAGCCGGTATATACCGTAGATCGAAATTGAACCTACGGAAATACTGCGCCCACCGTAATTGTTTAGCTGATAGTTTTCGGGGTGTCTGGAGGGCCTCTAAATTCTTGTGATCCGTCCAGACCTCAAATTGATGCTTTGTCCCTTCCAATAAATGCCGCCAAGTAAGTAATGCCCACCTGATAGCGAACGCTTCCCGCTCCCATACAGTCCACCTACGTTCTGTTGGTGTTAGTTTTCGTGACGTATAGGCACAGGGGTGTACGATACCTGTCTCGTCTCGTTGTAACAGTACTGCCCCCACAGCTACGTCACTAGCGTCTGCCTGAATAACAAAAGGTAACGTTGGATCCGGGTGTTTCAATATCGGTTCGCTGGAAAACAGGAGTTTTAGGTGCTCAAATGCTTGTTGACAGTCCGACGTCCATAGCAGTCGTTGGCTTGGTTTGGGTGGTACAGCACTTTCTTTGGTACGTAACAAATTAGTGAGAGGCAATGATACCTTGGCAAAGTCAGGGATAAATTGCCGATAAAAATTGGCGAAGCCCAAAAAGCTTTGTAGCTGACGTCTGGTCCTGGGGGCTTGCCACTCTATAACTGCTTTCACCTTGTTAGGATCCATTTCTATTCCCCTTTGTGATACCCGATACCCTAGATAATCTATGGTGTTCTGGTGGAACTCACACTTTGAAAGTTTTACGTAGAGCTTAGCGTGTAACAGTTTGGTTAATACCTGACGTACTAGGGATACATGTTCCTCTATCGTGTGAGTGTAAATGAGGATATCGTCTAGGTAGACCAATACCCCTTGGTATAAATGCTCCCGTAGTGCCTCGTTAATAAGTTGCATAAACACGCCGGGCGCCCCTTGGAGGCCATACGGCATGATCCTATATTGGTAACTACCAAGGGGACACACAAACGTGGTTTTCCACTCATCTCCCAGTTTTATCCGGACCCGGTAATACGCCTCCCTTAGATCAAGTTTCGTAAATATCCGTCCTGTGGATAATGTCGCTAATAGGTCTTTAAATAGAGGGAGGGGATAGGTGTTCTCTTCACACACTGCGTTTAACCCCCTGTAATCCACGCAAAGGCGTAAACCTCCATCCTTCTTTTCACGGAATAACACAGGGGCTGCTAATCGTGATCTGCTGGGTTGGATGAACCCTCTTGCCAGATTGTGATCTATGTATTTGCGTAATTCGGTTAGCTCACCTGGGGTCATGGCATACATGCGGGGTTTTGGTAATTGTGCCCCCGGAACCAGTTCTATTGCACAATCTGTTGATCTATGGGGGGGTAGTAGGTCGCAGTCTTTCTCATTGAACACCTCCAGCAGATCCTGATATTCTTGTGGGACGCAAGGGTTCTGTGTAATTTCCGGCTTATCCAGGCCTCGGCCCCCTTTTAGGTGTTCCTCTGATAGTTCTGGAGTTGCCGTGTCGGGTTCTGGTCCAATCGCTAAACGTATCTGCCTGCACCCGTTCTCCCACCATATCATAGGTTCCCACTTATCAAGCCATACTAACCCCAGTATCAAGGGCTCGGTCATCTTCTCCACCACAATAAAGCGAATCATTTCCCAATGCTCGCTAATTTGCAATTTTACTGGTTCTGTTACTCTTGTAGACGCCGTGCCCCCCAGAATAGAGCCATCCATCTGTTCGAACTGTATAGGAGGTTTTAGACGCACAGTACGTAAACCCAATTCCTCCACCACAGTGCTCTGTATAAGACATCGGGTACACCCTGAATCAATTAACGCCTTATGGTTCCTAAATTCCCCACTCCGAGTATTCAGTAAGGTAACTGCAATAACAAAAGGATTGACAGGGTCACTTACCATAGGATCCCGGACTTCTCCCTCGGAACTGTCATCCGACTCATCCGGACCGGGTCCTCGCTGAGCGGTGTGTTCTCCGCCCACGACTGGGGTTATGCTGCGGGTTTCTTTGCTTGCCTGGCTTGACAATACAGACGCCACCCTGGAACGTCCTGAGGGTGTTGTTCGACCCCTGCCTTCTGGCATTCTTGCCCTTGGTGGAGACAAGGGTTGGAGGGGGGGCGCTGTACACTCAGCTGCCCGATGCCCCTCTTGATCACATCGGAAACAGCGAAATGGGATTCGTCGACCTGGACTTCCCGTTGGTTGATATGTTGGAGCCCTTTCCGATGGTGGACGACGTGGGATGGATCCTTTGATGTTAGTGTCCCCTCGTGGTCTAAACTCCCTCAACCCTATCTCCAAATCCATTGCCGCACTACACCATGCGGACAGCAGGGGTGGCAAACCCCTATAAACACATGCTTGCCGCAGATCCTTATCCAGCCCCAGGCGGAACTGGTGGACTAACATGCGTTCAGGCCATGCCCTCAAACGCCCTGCTACCCTTCTAAACTCCTTTACGTATTCCCTAGCCGGTCTGCCGCGTTGTCTTATTGCCATCAATTCTCCTTCAAACATCTGTGTTCGGGAACTATCCTCGAACCGTCTCCTCAGTGCATCCAGAAATGGCCCTACACTGGTCAGCTCAGTGGCATGGTCAGTGTGCAGGTCCGCGACCCACTCTGCAGCCTCTCCCGTCAACACACCCGTTACTGCTACTACCATAGCCCACTGTGACGGGTACCGGTGACCATGTAAATCCAAATGACTTAGGATTTGGCTGAGAAATAAAGCCAATCGATCCGGGCTTCCATCAAATCCTGCTTGGATAGGTGGTGGGCCCCATAACATTTGGGGTGACCAGCCTGGATCCCTCTGCAGCCTTTCAAACTCCCTGTCTCTCCCTCTGGGTTCGTCCGTTCCCCTCCTCTGCTGTTCCCAGTCCACTCTTCCTGGTCGGGCTATACCCTGCTCTCTACGGTTGGACCCCCATTCCTGGGATTGGCGGGCTCCGCGTACCTCCGCTGACCCCCTGTTATCTTGCGCCTTTGATCCTCCCCGCATTTGTAACTTTGGACTAGCCAGTCGAAAGTGGTCCTCTCTCGTTGCAGCCCACGGTTGCCAAGAAGGTGCGTCCTTGAAGCTGGCTTCTCCGAATTGTTCCCTTAAGATTTCTAAAGTACTAGCCCCCAACTCAGTAGAACGGCTGTCATGTTCCTCTTCAGCTAACCACTTCCGTTCCCGCCACCCAGTAAACGCGGAAGGAGGAGGCTCCTTTAGTACCGAACTATGCCACCAATTCTCCGTTCCAGGCTTAACCACCTCTTCTTCCTGCTGCCTTGTACCTTCTTCCTCCGGTTTTTCCTTCGGCCGCACATCTGTCTGGTTGGTGTTCTCCGCCGCCGTCTCTCCCTCCGCTGGTTGTTCACTTTCACTCAGGTCTATCGCTGACGTATCCGTTCCTTCTGCCATTCCGGCGCTCTCTGCCCTCCTTCTAGACCCGAGGCAAAGCAGTGAAAGGTTTTAAGTGAACGCCGACTTTCTGTCGGCTTGCACCAGGGAAAACAGACGAAACGAGGCTTATTTTTCTTTCTTACAGTTTTATTTCCTGTTCTCTGCT
>JANHFM010004276.1:30088-42081 GCA_032468115.1 Grayia smithii
AGTATCCTTCCCCTGCCACGCCCACCAAGCCACGCCCACAGAACCGGTAGTAACAAAATTTAGATTTCACCCCGATTTGATGTATAAGACGCACCTGACTTTTCACCACCTTTTAGGGAGGAAAAAGATGTGTCTTATATTCCAAAAAATACGGTAATTCAGGACCTCTGTATGGTATGCTTTACACAAAATTCCTCTGCATTCAGATGGGTTGTTTCATTTCAGCAGAGGACAGGCCTGAACATTTCTCCCCATTATAGGAAGATGGGTAGCTCTTCATTAATTGAACTTCTGAAACAGATCGGAAACAGTACATGAAGAAACATTGCCAACTGACTAATATCCAAATGTTCTACTATCCAAATGTTGATTAGAATATTCAACTTTAATCAGTATGGCCAACATACTGAGAGAAAAGTGGGTGCTAAATTCTGCAATGAAGAGTTAATAAGAGACTTCATGCTATGATCTATGCAATTCCTTGGCAAAGCAACAAAAGTGATTTACTTATGTCTTCTTCCAGAATGTTTTTATTCCCGTCAACAACCCTGGGATTCCCAGAACATCCAAATTGAGAGCCAAGCCTGGTTAACTTCCAAGATCAGGCAGTCAGCTAGACAGGCATCAAGGAAGTAATAGCCATATCTACCTTTGAACACAATTTCCAACATTTCCTTACAATCGTTCAAAAAAACTTAGAAATCCATGAATGTGCAGAATTGATTATTTTTTTGGTTTTAATTCTGTGTATATATAGGGGGGGGTGGAGTACATGAAAATTACAAGAATATAATTGGGTTGGTTTGTTCAGTGCCTTTAAACTAGTGTTGACTCCTGGCAGCTGTTTGGACAAGTTCCTGCAATTTTCTGGACAAAGTTTTAGAAGTGGTTTGCCATTGCCAGGGCTGAGACATAGTGGTTGGCCCAATGTCATCCATTTGGCTTTGTATCTAAGGTGGGACTAGAATTGATGATCTCCTTTATTTTTAGCCTTAATCACTATATCAAACTGTAGACAAAATTGTAGACCATACTCTAATAACTAGACAACTATCAATTTTGCAAAGACCAAAAGGGCATAGAAATAAACTAAATGTTTATAGAAGACAGATGAAGATTAGCATATATCTTAGACACAGTGGGATATTGTGTGCAGGGCAGAATGCTGATTAAGTGATACAAGTTTGATTAAGGTGAAATAGACAAATTAGAGATTCAATTTTCTATCCAACTTGTTAGCAAATACATTTCCTTTCAACACTTTTTACCACGTTTTATTATACATTTATGAATACTGACCCCTGTGAAAAATACATTTAAAAAGTAGAAAATAAATCCTTTTTCTGATGAGGTAATTCAATCTATAACATGAAGAAAATGACCAAAGTAAGGCAATTACAGCACCTTTAAATTAATGTTGTTCTTTGGTTTTAGGGAGCTGTCCTATTATAAGATCTGTCTTTTATTTTTCTTACTTTGTTTTTTTTTTTTCTGTACCTTATTTCAGGGGTGAAATCCAGCAGGTTCTAACAAGTTCTGGAGAACCGGGAGCGGAAATTTTGAGCAGTTCAGAGAACCGGTAGCGGAAATTTTGAGTTGTTTGAAGAACCAGCAAATACCACCTCTGGCTGGGCCCAGAGTGGGGTGGGAATGGAGATTTTGCAACATCCTTCCCCCAGGAGGGGGCTGGGAATGGAGATTTTGCAGTAGCCTTTCCCTGCCACACCCATCAAGCCACACCCACCAAGCCACGCCCACAGAACCAGTAGTAAAAAAAAATTGATTTCACCACTGCCTTATTTTGTTTGTGATTGCACTGTAAATCTTTAAAAAAAAAAGCACCTTTGGGACATTGTAAATAGTTTGATGAATTCATGATGTGAATGATAACTTTAAACACATTAATTTTTCCTAACAATTTTGAAAAATATTTTTAAACATCATGACAATAAAGCAGTTTTGTGGCACTGTTAGTTTAACCAGCCTTTGGCTAGTGCATCAGTTGAGGCCCACTATGGAATGGATAGGATTAGCAATTATGTTACCTTACAGCCTTATCTACCTCGAATTGGACTACTGCCCCATACATGGAGCCTCTTTTGAAAATTATCCAGCAAGGGCAATAAACAGAGAATGTGCTGTCCACAAATTAGTAGGTGAGAGCCAACATAGCCATTTGACTCTGTGTTGAGTACGGATAGATTTCAAGAATAAGTTAAGGTCCTGATTCTTCTTCAGCCATTTGTTTCCCAAACTCAAAAATAATAGGTCCCAGCATTCTTTAAGCTAGTCCATTTGAGGTACCTTGATTCAATAATTGTTGCTCTATAATGCACCATTTTGCCCAGCTGAAGGTTACAAACAAACATACGCAAGTGTTTTAGTAACATATAGGCTATTTATGTAAATGAAAATTTTGCAAGAAATTGTCTTCTATAAATCTGCAATCAGGCAGGTGCATAAAGTATTTTAAGAGCATTTAAAAGTCTTAAAATACAGACAATACGTAAGATTTCAATCAGATAGCTCCAATTAATGCAATACATCAATCCCATATGGATTAGTTTGGTAACTTCCTTCACATTAAAGCCACACAGACAATTTTGCAATAATATCCATAATGGACATTCCATTTCCATTCATTCTACACACAAATGATTAACCATTAACCATTATGGGCTGATCTGAAAATAATATATGTGACTTTGTGCTATTTCCTTTTCCCCTACCTCCTGATGGTTAGATATGTTGCAAAATACACTTATGAGAAACTTAAAATGCAAATTAATTTTGATGCAAAGATTACACCTTAATGACATCAATTTCTTCCTTTTTTGTTATGTATTAAGTATCATCTGGGTGACTAAAAATCAATTGAAAACTTGAAAATCTAGGAAAGGAATAAAAATTTTATTAAATTTATTTGCCACCCATCTGGCCACACAACTCTGGGTTTATCGCTTGTCATTCATACAGATAAGCTGAAAAAGTTACCTGTGTAAGAGCAATTCAGGATTAGCTGTATTCAATTTACCTATCTTTTTCTATGGTTATTGTATTCAGAACCTCATTGGTCCTATTTTCAAGGGGTCTGGAGAGACAAGAAAGAAGAGCTCCTTAAAATATCTGTAGGGCTAGGCAATGTGCAGTCATGATTTATGTGTTGAGTCAGGCATCACAACACCAGTACTAAATTGTATCCTTTGCCCAATGACATCAAGATATACATACTGCCATTTTGACACCATTTCAGTTTTTCATAGCTACATGGATCTACATCCAGAAGTTGGGGACTCTGCCTGAAAATTGCTGTTTATCGAGACTGGGTAATTAATAAAAAAACTGCTTAAATTAATTTCCAACATTTAGTCATTTCTTATGCAGGTTGTGAAAGTTTATAGTGAGTGCCATAGTTGCTGGTAGTTTGATGGTTCCAGTAAATTATATGGATTACAAGCAGGGAAATTAAAGATTAGATAAATACAAGGGCAAGTATATTAGAGGCCCTAGCTAAGGCTGATTGGCATTGGGTCATGATCTGCCCTCAATGAGTCCCAAAAACCCTCTTTTTATTTCCACGGTTGTGAATTCTGTTTATTCACAGCCCATGCTGAATCACCAAGAGTTTGTAAAGAGTCTGACAGAAGTCGGCCACAGTCCTTTGGGATAAGGTTGATAAGCACCCACCTTTATCTCCCTTGACATGCTGCCAAAGACCTAATTGGTAATTATCTTTGCACACAGAACACAGAGTCAAAATGGAGCTTCAGAATACAAACCGACCAGGATCAACAATGTTGCTTCCTGCAAAGGCCCACGTGCCTTTGCTCCTCCTTTATGTCTTATGGAGGGGGCAATCATCTCCAAGCCCTCCTCCTGAGTCATCCCTTTTGTTTCAACTGTTCTTGCCTTCTGGCAGCTCTGTGCATGTGCCCACTGGGAACAGGCTCCCCCTGTTCCTCTGCCCCGCTGATGTCCTGTCTCTGGAGGCTCCAGAGTCAGCAAATAACTCCCAGATGGCCCTGGCCCATCTCTGCCTCTGCCATCTCTGCCTCTGACACAGAGCCCTCATCTGAGCCTTCCCCGGACTCCAGGACTGGCCCATCTTCCTTCCCAGCCTCCTCACTGTCCGACTCTGCTGCCAGCTCCACAGGCCACCAGAGGACCACAACATCTAGTAATCATGTGATGGAATAAAAGCAGCAGTGAAATGCATTTTTTTTTATTACCAGTTCTATGGGCGTGGCTTGGTGGGCGTGGTGGGCGTGGCAGGGGAAGGGTTCTGCTGGTCATGTGGCCAGCATGACTAAATGCCAAAGGCACATGGAACACTGTTACCTTCCCACCAAAGGTGGTCCCTATTTCTCTACTTGCATTTTTACATGCTTTCGAATTGGCAGAAGTTGGCAGAAGCTGGGACAAATGACAGGAACTCACCCTGTTACATGGCACTAAGGATTCGAACAGCTGAGCTGCCGACTTTTCGATCGACAGGCTCAGCGTCTTAGCCACTGCGCCACCGCATCCCTTAAATATTGGTAAATTATTGGAAATCTTTTTTTCTCATTCCAGTCCTTATGAAATGTACTCAAGCTGGGAGTGACAGGTGGCTTACAGTAGATACTAATACTGACAAAAATAAAAGCCTTTAAGAAAAAAAATAGGAGTTATTTAAAATGAATTCTTACAGTATTGTCCTTTTGTTTATTTATAGGACAGAATGTCCAGGTTATAAATCTTGGATAGTAATAAAGTGAGAGAAGTATATGTATGAAGTTTTTAAGAAAGTGCTTATGCAAGTCTCTCTTTGATATCTCTCCAAGAGCTTGCTGTCTCTTGATAGAATGTCCAGATTAAATGCTGCAAGGTATATTTAGATGATGTTATGAAGTTTTTTTTTAACCAAGTGAATTATTGCAAGTGGAATTTGGATTTTTTTAAAAGTAAGAAACACTGATCTTTTTATTTTATAATTTGGTGCCTATGCATTAGCACCATTCAGAACTCCTCCTTATCATTATTTATTAAAATAGATACTACAACCAAAGGCAACTTTTAAAAGATGTGGTTAGTTGTATATTAATGTGAGATGGGTCTTATTTTCTCCCTCTTTTCTTTATTTCCCATTTCATTTGAGTTTATTTTAATCACTATGACAAGTATGTGGATGTTTTAACATCCTTGTAATCTTCTAAATCATGTTTAAACACACAATTAAAGAGCACTGTTAAGATGCATGTTACTTGCGAACACTTTTGAATAAAGAGTTGTAATACCGAATATGAATTAATATTAACTGATCAAAGATTACGAGTCTTGTGATTTATGATCTTCAGGTGAGGCAAATTCAAGAAAAGATTTTTGTTCATGTTTAATGTATACTTCAGATAATGTTAGAGTATTGCTGTCAATGTTATTATAGTTTAAAATGATGGAGCAGGCTCTTAAAGACATTATATTGGTTGGTCCATTATTGTTCTCTTTCCAAACATATTGTTCCATAAGTTTGGAGATCAGTTTTTTGAAGAATATTATTTTGATAACTTCAGTGGATTTGTCCCCATTTTCCCTGTAATTGACTTTGTAGAGTTATTTTCTGACATTTTCTCAAATATTTGAAAGCATATGACTTTGACAGCTTTCTTTTATCACAAAAGCCACTCCAGCTATCTTTAAATTATTTGATTTTGATTTGAGTTTAGAACTGCAGCTAGGTGTTATTTTTCTTCAGAAAAAGGTACTTTTTATTTTAATGAATGCTGTGTTCTACACATTCCTCTATTGCATCGCTTATTAAATTAGATATGATTGCAGAAATAAATAAATAAATGATATGAATGAGCAAATGGGAAAATATGATTAAGAGTGTGATTAAACACAATTTAGCATCAAGGCTATATCAAGGCTTATTCTGTAAAGATTAAATAGATCAATTTTTGAGTGATTAGATTTAATTTGTGAATGCCGTTCATTTGTCAATCATTGCAATGCTTAATTTTATATCTTGAATTCTGGGCATAGCTTTCCAGCATAATTAAGAGATACCTGAACCAGAGTCTTTGCATTTAATAAGATCTTATTAAAGGGATCTGCCATATTTGTTTCAGCTATCTTCTAAATCCTCTTTCCCAATTTATTTTCTCATGGTTTTGACAACATTAGAATTATGGGCATTATGATGCTACTAGGTTTTAATCTCACTAAGAACCAAAAAAAGAACACTATTAAAATCACTCTGGGGAGTCCTCTGTTTCCAAGCACAAATCTCACGATTTTTCGTGCTTCTACACAGGACACACAGTATGTAGATAAATCAACATATCTGGCCAAATTTTAACAAGAAAATAACAAAGTGCTAATGAGTAATCTTAGTGATCCTTAATCAAGATAATTAATCAGTTGATTGGCCTGAACTTTTTAGAAAGTCCAGTTAAAAGCTGAATAACCATTTTCTACTTGTTTATTTAAGGAATTGTACAGTATGTCCCAGAAAGAGCATAAAGTAATAGATGTTTTAAAATGCACAAAGAGCAAGAAGTACAATCAGAGTTGCATTTTCATTCTCAATCTACATGAAATAATTCAGAAATCTATACATTGCTTACTGACATATTTTTGTAGGCAATTATATTCTTCTCTCAGTCTTAGCTTGAATAACAGCTTCAAACCTAAATCTATGCATATTAAGAAAAGGACAGAATCCATTACCTTTTATGGCATTAAGGTCTAGAAATGTAGGTATCAATGTACTCAGGTAGTATCAGATTAACTAGTTCCTAAATTAAATGGGTTCAAAACCATAGCCTAAGAAAACATATACATAACTCTGCAATTAATTTGCATTTGTGCAGGCTTTAAAGAATGAATTACCAGTATGTTGTCATGGAGGCCTCAGTTGCAAATATAATCTAGATATGATATAGATATGAAAAAGTATGGCTTTTATAAGGGACAAACACCTTTTGATAAGACACTGTTGAACTACGATGAAAAACTAATTAAGAAGGTATATAACTTTTTGTTAAATTTAAAAATGGAGGATGAACAAATAAAAGATACAATGGTACAATGGGGAAAAAACTTTGGCTATAACATAGAATTAGAGAAATGGCAAAATTTATGGGAAAGGAACTATAGATTAACAATGGCAACTTCTTATAAAGAACATTTATATAAAATGTTTTATAAATGGCATTTACCAACTGGTAGGTTAGCTAAAATGTTTAAAAATATGTCTAGCAAATGTTGGAAATGTAATCAAAAGACGGGCACATTTTATCATATGTGGTGGACTTCTGATAAAAAAAAAAAAACTTGGGCAAAGATACACAAGAGGTTAGAAAAGATGATAGGGAAACATGTAGATTTTAAACCTGAACTGGTTTTATTAGGTATAATATCAGAAAAATTAGATAAGAAAATTATATATTTAATATTACATGTTTTAACAGTAGCAGGAATTATATTCACATGACATTGAAAAAATGAAAAAAAAACACGAGATGAAGAGATAATTAAGAAGATACTAGATTATGTAGAAATGGATAAGATACTAGATTATGCAGAAACTGACAATGAAAATTAAGCAGAAAGAAGACAAAGAATACTATCAAACATCGAATTTATTCTACCAGTGGTTGGAAAAAGAGGGTGGAGATTAAGAATATAATTAGTATTACTAAGCAAATTAAATACCCATGCAACACAATGTTTATTAAGCACTAAGAAATGTAATTAATAAAAAAATCAATAAATTTTTTTAAAAGAATGAATTTCCAACTTTATCATCCTCTCCTCTAAAGAAAAACCTAGATCCTGATGCTTATTAGATATTTAAATATGGAAGGAACTCTCTAAAGGACTTTATTTCTCATCTCTGCACTATTCCTATACTAAAATTCTATCTACTATACATACAGTGGTGTCTATAGCAGGAGGTGTTAAAACATCAAGATATAGCCATGATCATTAATTGAAGTTAGGCCTGGGGCTGAGTTCACATCATGATTAACCATAGGAAGAGTTTTTATCATTCACAGCAGACATTAAAAAGCAAGGTTAAAGCAGATATATTGGTTTATATATAGGTTTCCTCTGAACAACGGAAAACTAGACGAAAACATGTCATTGCCTTAGATGTAGATTACTCTTATGATACCTTAATCCATTTTACGAATACCAAAGGATATTCAAATCAGTTTAGTATAACAAATTTGTATGGTTCATGTATTTTGTTTCTGTATTTTTGGTTTCTAATAAGATAGATTGATTTTTATTTTTCTTCAAGCCTATTAGATTTACAGTTAATGTGATATTATTTACTATTTGTCTATGTTTGCCCTGCTTGATTATTTTTAATAAAAAAAACAATATTACTTGCTGTAATCTGTTAGCAAATCTGTAAACTAATCAGCAATCTGTTGCTGTTAAAAATCTTTGCAACAACATTAATCAATGAGATTGGCTGATAATTAGAGGACCTTTATTGTATGGAGAATGGGTGAATATCTTAACTTCAACGCAGAAAATGTAAATCGACCTCAAATAACAACATATAGATCAAAATTTAATATTTACAATTTATTGAACTCTTACATATTTAAAGAAAAGGATTGTCAAAAATAGCATTCTGTTAGAAATGTAATAAGGATAATGCTTCTGATTTTATGATATATATATATATGATATATTTACCAAGTTTAGGAAGAAAGTAATCGATTATAAAAATATGATTGTGCAACAAAAGTTAAAATTCTCAGAAAACAATATCCTCTTGAACTAGATAGCTAGTTCATGAGTTTGACAACCAGACATGGTAAGTGGACTTTTCATGTCCTTACTTTGGCCAAGACAGATATTGCAGCATTGGAAAGGTAAATGCATTGCTTCCACTTATGGGTGGATTGCCTATAGACATTTCCTTTTATTTATCATTAAAGCAACAGACTGTATTATGCAATCCTAGTTAAGTATTTTTCCTCACAAACATGTTCTAAGAATTATAGAGTATGTATAAATAGTATGTAGACCAGAAAACATTAGTGACAATCTGCTTTTTGAGCATTTGTATACCAGTTTAAAGATCGAAGCTTGCCTTAAAAATCTCAGAAAAAACAAGTGATTTGTTTTCATTAAATCATTGAAAAATATAAAGTTTTAAATTATTTTCCTTTAAATGAAAAAAATACATATGAAGACAACTTTGCATTTCCAGCATTCTTAAAAAGTTAGCTTGCCAAAAAAAGCTAATAAGGTTGGATAGATAAATCTGTTTAAAATGAATCCATGTTGGTTCTTCATGTGCCATTCATTTTTTTGGAATGATTCCACATTCATTGTTTTAGGAATTGCCCTGATAACTTCCTACAGAAGAAACATGGTGTCAAGACTGATTCACACTTTCACTTACATTTCTTCTTCGCTCGCAGCTTGACAATAATAATAAGGGAGCAGGGTGGTTGGAATGTAGGGGAGGGAGAATGGTATTCAAGCATCATTGCTGGCATCCCAAGGACACACTGAGCAGATGCCTCAGCATTGCAGACTGTTTCCCATAACAAATTATTATGTTTGATTGATAGATGTTTTGGACTGTGGGTGGCCCGTAGGGAAAAGGGGGAATTAACTATGCTTGCTTTTGCGTGGGAAACCCCAGACCTGGTTTCGTTTCTTCTGTGCCAATGTGCTTTATTCAGTAAAGATTATGCTCTTGGTAAAAATAATATCTCAGGAGCTTCGTTTTCTGGGTTTGCCAACTAGACAGTTAACAGATAGAACTTCATTTACTAGCATTCTAATATATGACTCTAATATGAATCTCCCTCTCATAATCACAAGACAGCCCACATTAGTATGTAAAGATTTTTTATTTGGCAGTGGGGAAAAGGGGAAATCAAGAAGATATAATTTCAGGCTATGTAGAAGTGACTTAACCTTGAGTTGGTTTTACCTACAAGACATGCGAGCACCTCCTACTAATTGAAATGCATTACAACATCATTTCCTCACAGTAACAGAACTGCATTTGTTATCTCATTCATCAATCACTGGGTCAAAGAAATTTTCCATTATGCAGATAAAGAGAAAAACTTTCAAATATCAAATCAGTCAGGTACACTTGTTCCAAATTTAATATACCAGTAGCCACATTTTAACTTATGTTAATTCTTAAATGTGGCTTGCTTTTTGTCTACAGTTTATAGTCACAAGGAAGGATGTTCTTTTTCCACTTTCCACCAAAAGTGTAATTGCAGTGTTTGTGTATCAGTCATAAACCAGAAAGTTTATGACGCTTTTCTAGATACTTCTGTATTCAACTAAGTTCAAACTTATTTGATTTTTCAAAGATTTTTTAAATTAATCCCATCTCTGCTGTTTATATGTATTTTTGTGGTTCTATACTTTATTGTTGCAAAGGTTTATTGTTTGGAAAACTCTATGTTAGAGTTTTGAAGAGGGTTTAAATATATAAATTAAAGAAAAATGTTTCCTATTCAGTACTGTTTCTAATAATTGTGTTCAGAATTAGTTGGCTGATTATGTGCCAACACGTTGATATCAACTCTTAGTGACCACCAATATAGATGTTCTCCTTGACAATCTGTCCCTAACCAGTTCCTTCAAATCTTCCAGCGGTGCATCATGTCCATCAACTACTTGCAACATTCAAAAGCTAGGGGTTACAGCACAAAAAACAAATACTGTTTTTGCAAAAGAACTCAAATCAGTGCTTGTAATGTAAGATTCATAGTTATTAGATTCATTATAGATTAGAATTGTGATACAATAATTGTCACAGTCCATTTTTTAAAAAATGACTTTTTTTCCAAGCAAATTTGTACTTATAGAAAAATAGGTTTGCCCAAATTGTAATTGGGAAATACTTAGGTATTTATCTGTAGGTATAGTTTTAAGATGCCATGCAGTTACAACATTTGCTTCCCAACCTGATATCTTCATATGTTATGGACTACAGTTTCAATCATTCTCCGACAACATGTACATTGCTTGGAGATAATGAGAGTCATAGAGGGCCATGATTTCAGGGAGGCTGCTGCCAAATTGTGACAAACAGCAAATTGTCAAAAGAACAACTGAGGAGGCAATGAACCATTAAGGACTCTTTTGCAGGCTATTGCGTAGTTGCCATTCATTTCAGTGGCATTTGAGCAGAAATATCCAACTTATGTATAAACAAGAGTTTAACCTTTGCTCAGCATTCTTTAAATAATTTCCTCAAACAAGAAAAATAATCACATTGGCCAAATCATTACCTCATTATTGTTCTCATGTCACTAAGTATTATGAGCAGAGAATGGAAGAATGTATGTCTATGTACTGGCTGATGAGGCATGCTAAACTAACTAAAGGTAGGTTTTGAATTGTCTGGTAATGATGATTGATGTGTCATGTAGGATTACCATGAACATTATTGCCTACTTATGTTAGAACAAACATCATATGTATCATTGCTGCATTTCAGAGTTTTATCCCGGAAGTGGTTTTTCCAGAATAGACAAAGAGAATGGAAGATTTGAAGCTATTTCTCTCTAGATTTCCATGTTAAGCAATTGGAAGAGATCTATCTCAATTCGATTTAATTCAGTTCAAACCTTTATTGTCAGAGTACAACATGTGCACAATGAGATTGGCTGAGCCTCCCTTCATGCACTTCATGTACACTTCGTGTTTCCTTCATGTGCTGGAGGGGAGAAATATGATTTTTTAGCGTTTCAGCAGCACTTTCCAGAGAAGGAAGATACAATATGTTCTTGAGTATATAATGCCAATGCAATACAATATTGCTTAGCACAGGTCTTATGTTGTGTTTCTCTCATATTAAATTTTATTGTAAATCCAAAATATATTGTTATGCCTCTTCCTCTATCAACATATCACTCTTCATTACATGTGACATAGGAATAGAATAGAATAGAATAGAATAGAATAGAATAGAATAGAATAGAATAGAATAGAATAGAATAGAATTCTTT
>JANHFM010004277.1:26965-39964 GCA_032468115.1 Grayia smithii
ATGATCAGAGCATCAGCCCATTAGCCAAGCAGCAGTGAAATGGTACTGAAGCAGCTACAGTTTCTCAAATGTCATTCCCTTGGGAGTCATGGGTCTTGGATTTTGGAAGCAACCTGTAAATTAGCCCTTTCAAATTATCACAGTTCAAATATTGTTGCCCTGTGGTGAATGGTTTTGGCCAGTTAAAGGTCATGTCCATAAGAGTTTTACCATTTACATATTTCCACTTAATTATTCTTTCTCAAATTTCTACAATAAATAAGCAATAAGGAAATCTAAGGAGGATAGCGTATCATAGATGCTGAGTCAAAATTAACCCATTCAGTTTTTGCATGAATAAGATGTTCATCCAAAGGATGAACTGAAAGCAAATACACATGGATAGTCATTTTAAAATGCCCTGTCCCTCTGGCCAATGACTGAACTTTTAAAAATTGTTCAGCAATGTTGTTGTTTAAAAATTGTTTAGCAAAAATGGCTGTCAGCAATGGGATCAAGAGTGATGATGCTGTGATATCACAAATAATAAGCAGCTAAGATTTTTAGCTTGATTCCCCTGCTTATTTATAATAAAAATGTGTATATATTTGTGTAGCACCATTTTATTTAATTTCCCATTATGGCTGTAAAAAAGGAGCTCGGGAGCTATGATATATGAGCTATGGAATTTATTCTTTCGCTATACATTTCTCAGTATGATTGCCTGTAGAAATTGTTCATTTGGTGAATTTTTCTGCAGCCTAGTTATATTTCTGTCCTGAGCTCTCTGTTTTAGGGAGAAAACCCTTTATCCATTATAAAGGCACATTTTTATAGCATCTACCTCTCTATGCTACAGTGAATGCAAGCATAAAGATGGGTGGGAAAAGATGCTTTGTTTGAGGGGGAAAAAATCTAATCAACATTTTAATAACTTTTGAAATTATTAGAACATCCACTGTTATAAAAATCTTAGAGCAGAGCTGTGAAGCCATATCACTTTTAATCTACAATAAAAATACACAAGTGGAATGACTTAAAATTACATCTCATTGCTAATCTCCTGAGGTTTTATATTAATTTAATTTGAAGATAATTCAGTTTTGATTAAATGTTTCAATAGCACTTCACTTGCCAATTACAATTCAGGAGAGACAGATGTTCACTTCAGACTATTTCCAAATATAATTGTATATTTTGCTTGGTGTAAAATCTACTCACAGGTCTTTTTAATTTCTTGATTACACAGCCACATCAGATGCTAAATGCTTTTTAAAATGTTGATTGGGTTGGGCATTTTTTGCTCCATGTAGACAGTGATATTTTCCCCATTTGTATCATTTAAAAACAGTTTTGCAAAGGAAATTTTGCAAGTCTGTTCAGTTCAATAGCTGTCTGGGATTAGAACACACCTCCCAATAGAACAGTATTTCTCAACCTTGGCCACTGGAAGATGTGTGGACTTCAACCCCCAGAATTTCCCAGCTAGCAGAGCTGGATGGGGAATTCTGGAAGTTGAAGTCTACACATCTTCTAGTGGCCAAGGTTGAGAAATACTGCAATAGAATATCTATCCCTGAGTTTACAGTGTTTCCTTAAAATAACTTCTTTGCACGTAACACCATTTTTTAAGCCAATGTTTTAAGCAGTTTTATATGTCTTGTACCCCACTTCTTACTTTGGCAAGTCTGTTCTGCTTATTCTTTTTGTTTTTAATTTCATTAAAGAGAAACATTTTTAAGAATGTTTAAGATCAAGATGATCAATATGTGAATCAAGAGATGGGACATGGAGAAGCATTAGCAACAGAGCAAGCCTTGACAGACTACATGATATTGGTGCTCACCTCTTCTTTATTGTTTATTTTATTTTTGCTAAGTTTTTTCCTCAATAAATATTTTAGCTGCTTTGTTTTTGGCTATTTTCAGTAAGAATAGTATTATTTAATTTCAAGTGCAAGGATTGAACTTTCCCTTCTTACATTCATATGGATTCTACAGTAGAAAGGGCTAGAGGTTAGTGACAGTGAGCACTCATTGTGTGTGATGCAAATGGCTCCATGGTATCCCCTTGATACTTCCAAGAAGCTTAAAAACATCCACCTAAGATCTTAGAGAACTGATTTTATCCTCTATTATGAGTCAAATACTACACTGAATGAAACTGCACTTTCCTACATTCCTGGTATACAGTATGTATAAAAGAATATAATGCCATCGTGTGAAACATGCATTGGCCCAGGTGCAAACAAGAAAAAGTTAAGATCACTAAATCTGGAAGTACAATGATGTAGTTCCTAGATACCAAGATATTTCAGCAAGACTTTGCAATGTTGCCATCCAGTCTCATTCCAGATTATTATAATCTTATGGGACTATAATGTGAGATCATTGAAATCT
This sequence comes from Grayia smithii, assembly GCA_032468115.1. Classification (NCBI taxonomy): domain Eukaryota; kingdom Metazoa; phylum Chordata; class Lepidosauria; order Squamata; family Grayiidae; genus Grayia; species Grayia smithii. The sequence continues at coordinate 29,344 of JANHFM010004277.1, forward strand.
GCAAAATTGTGAGTTTGGTTGTTGCAAGATACAGTAACCTCATGAAATGTTGCTTACATTTAAATTTTAAAAAATAATTTCCAATGCATTTTAAACTTGAAATTGAATTTAAATTGGGAGGCCTGCAGAATTTGGGGAAGTGAGCAAATCCCTGGGATGAGCATAGAATGAATTATTTAACCTTAATGTTCAGTGAAACAACTACAATGGGTGTGAATTGATGCTTTCAAGAGATATTGTTGTTTTTCATCTAAAGTCAAACAGAAAGAAGCCTCAGGAAGAAAATGTTGGGACAAAGTATATTAACAGATGTACTGGCAGAATAAATTTTGTATTTATAAATTGTCCTTTTAATATCTAATTTGAAATTCCCTAAGCAGCAGGTCTGTAAAAGATGCTTGCTGGAAGCTGAGCGTTACTTCCAAACATTTCAAATAACTGAATATAAGACAGAAAGGAGTTATAAAAGAATAACACCATTCTAATTTCTAATTTCTGACTTGCAGAGGAACATCCTCAGATTGGGAATCATTACAATATCTACGCTCTTTTGTTATCAGAGGTGTTGCAATCTCATCTGGCTACTTGCTTCATCTCCATAATATACCAATTGACTTTATTTGTGGTGGCTTAACATTGTTTTGTTTTTATTTTTAGATTATCTTTTTAAAAATGTGTCACAGACTTATGATGTTGCATTCTATGAATAATGTACTAAACCATTTTATCATCTGTTTCCTCTGCTTTCTGCAGAAAAGGAAGATATTTTAGATTCTAAGTTCTTTGTTTTTCTTATACACAAAAGCTGGAAATGTTGAAATGCAGCTTAATAAACTATAATGTTTCCTTCTTTTGCAAAACTGTAAGAAATGAAGATTGCTTCTTAATTAGGTTAGTTAAATTAAAAACAGTGTGTTTCTGATAAATTACTTCTTGGAGTGCTCTTCGCCATAGGGCTCAGGTAGCAATGTAATGTATCAAATTTGATCAACAAGGAATGAAATGTTAAAGAAGAATTAAGCTTTATTGAAAGTGAGTAGTAAAGAGAGGCAGTAATCAGGAAATAATCAGGAAATAAAGGAGCAAAACTATATGAGAAGAAAGTGTAACAGCCTTTCAAGCATCGAATAAGGGGGAACAGATTTGGAAGACATGTTGTAAGGACAACCAGAGTTTCATTTTAAAAAGGAGTATGTCACTTGTCTTCTTTTCTCTGTACAAATGCCTGTTCATGCACATATATTTTCTCATTGAAAGAGAGAAAATAGTTAGCACCTGCCAGCTGCCCTTCCTGCCCTATTTTTCTTCAAACGCAATGCGTTTGCATCTCCCCTGATGCCAAAAACAGAGAGTGTGTACAATTTTAAAAGCAGGAAAGCAAGGTCAAACCAAACTGTTGCCAATTTTTTCATACCTGAGAAGCAGTAAAATAGCCATCCTCATTCTGTCATCTTTGAGTAGAATGACAAAAATGGAAGGAGCCATTTCAGCTTAGGCCTAGTGTTAGATGTGCCTGTAGGGATTTCTTGAGCAGATCTGTTTTCTTTTAAGTTCATCTTGAAGCATGAAAGAACAAATGATAGAGCATCTGCCTAAACAGCCTGTCCTAGCTCTGTCCTTTCTGTTTGACTGACACCTAAAATATAACTACATAAGTTTGTAAAGCGTTATGAAACACTAAGAAAAGGAGAAAAAATGAACGTTTGAAATTCACCCAGGAAACCTAATAAAAGGAATAATAGAAAGAAAAAAAAAGCTTTAAAGTATTTTATACAGTATTTCCCATCTACACTCACATTGCTGATTTTAAGAACTTAGAGATAAAGAACAGCTAAGGATGATGCCTACAAGTAACCAGGAATCCTCAGCTGGTACAGTCTGTAACTCAGAAGATAACCCTTGGTACATTTATTATGCACATCAATGGACTTCATTTAACGGCATTTTTACTGCTGTAATAATGCATACTACAAATTCAAAGAGGCAAATATTATATTGTTTCATATATGTTTGCATAATAGAAAGGTAAAGTATAAAGATAACATGAAATGCAAAAGGCCAGGGCTTCCTTCATTTATACATTCACACAAGCAATTACTCAGCGTACCCTACAGTTCTCTTCTGGCTCCCATAGCCAGATATGTTCAGATCAACCTTGTATTCATTTGATTACCTTCAGGCCAGATATTTATAACCCTGTAAATTAAAAAAAAATATCAAGTGATGTCATAGGCAATAGGGAGCTTGGTCCAGAAACTCCGCAGAGCATTCAATGCTTTAAGCTCTTGATATGAAGACAGTCTTTTAATAAAGGTATCCTGAAATGCAAATACATGGCATTCTATTAAGTCATAATGAAGTTAAATGGGAACACTTTTGTTTCCTTGAAAGTAACCATCATTCTCCATCACATATAAAAGAAGTGCTATTTATAGAGGGAACTGATGTAGCATTTTTCTCAATTACCCTGTTGTTGTTAAATTGCATCTGTCTTTTCTCTTTGAGTGAAAAGGCAGCATGCATAGTATGAGCTCTTCAAATTAACTGCACTGAGTGATGGTGCCTGCTTCAAAGTCATCTTATAGGTTTCATTAACTCTGACTAGATCCAAGGCTGGATTTCCCCAATCACTGCTCAATACCTATAGAAAGGACAATACTGGGGCACAAATATTTAATGAGAGAACTGAACATTTACCAATTTAATCTTCAAATGCTCTCACTAATATTAGACAGTTACCTTTTTGTGGGGGGAGGGAAGGAGGAAGAATGTCTTCAACTCAGTCCTTGCTCTTGGCAAACTATAATTTTCTTGGCAAGGTTTTTCAGAAGTGTTTTGCCATTGCCTAGAGACAGTAACTGGCTCAAGGTCAGCCAGCTGGCTTTTTGCCTGGTTACAAATATATGCTGAAAATTCTGATCAATTATTCTTTTAGGGAAACAAATACATCTTCAGTGAAATGTGACACTATGGAGTGTTCCAGTTAGACTTGATCTTGTCTCCAATGCTTCATTCTGTTCTTGATCCCTCCTGAATTGACACTCAAAATGCAATCCTGCATACATATTTCAATAAAAGCAAACTGTCACAAACATGAAAAGCAAAGTATATTGTATTTGTATTTTTAATACAAAAGAATATATTGTATATAGCTCAGGTTTGAACTATAGAGTCCTTGGTGCTCTCTGAGCTTGGTTGCTTGCTTGCTTGCAGACATTTCATTACACAATTAGATAACATCATCACTGCTAATGAGTGTGGGGTTTGCTCCTGGTTTTATACAGTAACTTGCCCAGCCAGTGTTGGTAGGATTGTGGGTTTCTACTTGGTAGTTCTCTCATTAGGGTATTGTTTCCTGCTTGATTGTTTATTTGGTGTTAATTCCTGCTGGTCATAAACTGCTGGAGAGTTCTGATTGTTTTGTTTCCTTATTAGATTTTTGTAATCTCTCTTTTGAATGGGGTATAAATGTGTTTTATGTCTATATTTCTATTGATAGCTGGTTTGTCTGAATGCCAAGCTTCAAAGAATTCCAAATTTTCCATCCTGTCTTCTGATTGCTAGTTGGTGTTCAATGATGCACTGTCTATCCTACATAGTGACTGTTAAGAATCTTTACCCTCTTATATTATATATCACTCCTGATTTCTCTTCTTGGGCTCTGAGTCTTTTGGTTTAATTAAGATGTTTTGGAGGGTTTTAGTCAGTTTGTGTGCTACAATGATGCCATGTGGTTGTTTCTGATGAGCTTTTGATGTATTATCCTCTTCATAATTTGGGTTGGCTGTGCTGTGAGTTGAGTCATCAGGCACTTTTTTGATAAAGTTTCATGAGTATCCATTTTGTTGGAAGATCTGTAGACAGTCTGTTTTCTTTTTCTGATATTCTGTACTATTGTAGTGTATTTGTATAATTCTATGAAGACCTACAACACCTTCTAGAATTAACACCAAAAAATGATGTCTTTATTATCATGGGGTATGGAATGCTAAAGTAGGAATGCTAAAGTAGGAACCGGAATAGCAGGCAAGTTTGGTCTTGGAGTACAAAATGAAGCAGGGCACTGGCTGGTAGAATGTTGTCAAAGAAAACGATGGTCATAGCAAACACTCTTTTCCAACAACTCAAGAGAAATTTTAAAAATCCATACAAAGTTAGAGGCAGGTAGAAAGAGATTCTTGAGTTCCAGTACTCCTGTATATAGCTATCACATAGACATCACAAGATGGTCAACACAGAAATCAGATTGACTGTGCTATGCAGCCAAAGATAGAGAAGCTCTATAAAGTCAGTAAAAACAAGATCAGGAGCTGACTGTGACTCAGATCATGAGCTTCTCGTGGCAAAATTTAGGCTTAAACTGAAGAAAGTAGGGGAAAGCACTAGGCCATTCAGGTATAAACTAAATCATATCCCTGATGAATATACAGTAGAGGTGACAAATATATTTAAGGAATTAGATTTGATAGACAGAGTGCCTGAAGAACTATTGGCGGAGAAAGGCAAGAAAGCAAAATGGCTGACTGAGGAAGCCTTGCAAATAGCTGAGGAAAGAAGGAAAGTGAAAGGCAAGGGAGAAAGAGAAAGATATACCCAATTAAATGCAAAATTCCAGACAATAGCTAGAAGAGATAAGAATGCCTAATTAAATGAACAGTGCAAAGAAATAGAAGAAAACAATAGAATAGGGAGGACCAGAGATCTCTTCACAAAAATTGGAGTTATGAAGGGAATGTTCCATGCAAAGATGGGCATGATAAAGGCCCAAAATGACAGTGACCTAACAGAGGCAGAAGAGATTAAGAAGAGGTGGCAAAATTACACAGAACTATACAAGGAGCTTAATGTCCCGATGGGGTGGCCACTGACCTCAAGCCAGACATCCTGGAATGGGAAATCAAATGGGCCTTAGGAAGTCTGAGCAAGAACAAAGCTAGTGGAGGTGACAGTATTCCAGCTGAGCTATTCAAAATTTTAAAAGACGAAGCAGTAAAAGTGCTACACTCAATATGCCAGCAAATTTGGAAAACTCAACAGTGGCCACAGGATTGGAATAGGTCAGTTTACATTCCAATCCCAAAGAAGGGCAATGCCAAAGAATGCTCAAACTACAACACCATTGCACTCATTTCACATGCTAGCAAAGTTATGCTCAAAATCCTATAAACTAGGCTCCAGCAGTCTGTGGACCGAGAACTACCAGAAGTGCAGGCAGGATTTCAAAGAGGCAGAGGAACTAGAGATCAGAAAGTGAAGAGGAACTAAAGAGCCTCCTGATGTGGGTGAAGGAGGAGAGTGAAAAAGTTGCCTTGAAACTCAACATTAAGAAAACTAAGATCATGGCATTCAGCTCTCTTAATTCCAGGCAAATGGATGGGAAAGAAATGGAAGTAGTGACAGATTTTATTTCCCTATGCTCCAAGATCACTGAAGATGGGGACTGCAACCAAGAAATTAAAAGACACTTGGTCCTGGGGAGAAAAGCTATGGCAAAGTTAGAGAGCATACCAACAAAAGAGCATATAATCAAGGCTATGGTTTTCCCAGTTGCAGTATAGTTGTGAAAGTTGGATCATAAGGAAGGCTGAGTGTCAAAGAATTGAGGCCATTAAACTATGGTGCTGGAGAAGACTCTTGCAAGTCCCTTGGACTGCAAGGCAAACTGGTCAGTCCTAGAACGGATGAACCCTGACACCTGTTTCGAAGGCCAGATCCTGAAGATGAAGATGAAATACTTTGGCCACTTAATGAGAAGGAAGAACTCACTGGAGAAGAGCCTAATGCTGGAAACAATTGAGGGCAAAAGAAGAATGGGATGGCAGAGAATGAGGTGGCTGGATGGAGTCACTGAAGCAGTCAGTATGAGCTTAGATAGACTACGGGAGATAGTAGAGGACAGGAAAGCCTGGAGGAAAGTTGTCCAGGGGTCGCAATCAGTCAGACACGACTTTGTAACTAGCAACAACAACCGTGTATTTGTACTTGTCTGAATAAAGTTCTTACACATCTCCTCATATGAGAGGCTGGTTTGTTATTTGACAATGAAGCATATAGTTAATGTGGATTGTTTTCCTATAGATTTGCATTTCTAATTTGCTGTTGTCTCTGTTGATAAGAATATCCAGAAAGGGTACTGGGTTGTTTTTTTTCCTTTGTCACTTGTGAATTTTATTCCTTTGAAAATATATGCATCTTCTCTGGTTATTCCTTTTTTATTATATCGAAGGTGTCATCTACATACTAGATCAATAATTTTGTTTATATGTGTGGGAATGCTATACTTTCTAAATGCTGCATTACAGTTTCTGTTATGAATTCTTGGTGGGATGATCCCATGATGTTCTTCTGAATGGTTAATATATTTGGACATCAAACTGAAAGTAGGAAGTTAGGCACTGGTTGAGAGGTCCATAATGGTGGAAATTTCAATGTTAATGTGTTTGTGAGGTCGGTGTGTTGTGCTTCCATGTACTTTTTCATTAGTTCATTAGTTTCATTAGAACTGTGTATATAGATAGTGCTGAGAGATTGAACAAAACCATACTTTCATCTTCTTATATTTTTAGGTTTTTGATTTTCTGGAAGCTGAAAATGTTTGCTAGATGTGAAGAGATAATAACAGTAATCATAATTTCATCTTCTATTTTTAGGTGTTTGATTTTCTGGGGACACTATAGTGGGGAGTTGATATAGCATATATATAAATCAAAGTATATTTTGTAGAGATGGTCAATTTTACCTATGAAATTGGAAGACAATGCTTTGGGACTGCTTTTTCAATGCCATAAATGCTCATGTCTCATTTTTAAAATATAAGAGAAGTGTACTTAGTAAAGAAATATCTACTGACTAAGGAAGAATAGAATACTGCCAAGCTTGTGTATAGCTGAGATTTACCATATTTTTTGGAGTATAAGATGCACCTTTTTACCCCCCAAAAGAGGGTGAAAATCTGGGTGCAACTTATACACCAAATGTTGCATCAACCATACCTGGGGGGAGGGGGGAGGGAGTTGGTGCAGTGGTGGCAATGGCGATAATGGCGACAACGGTGGCAACAGGCAGTTGATTGGCAGTATTCTAGGATCCAACCACCAATCAGAAAGGTGAAAAGCAAACAGTTCTGGGAACCATTTGATATAAATTGAGCCACCACCCTGCCACTGCCTAAGTTGCCGCGTGAGCCGCACTCCCCCATTGCCACCTGGAGAAGTGGCCTGAGCCACCGCCGCTTGCCTGGAGAAGTCGTTGCCAAAGCTGCTACCACCCCCAATGCCATAGCTTGCCTTCAGGAGCTGCCACTGAAGTCACACCCTCCCAACACCGCCACTCGTCTTCAAGGAGCTGCTACTAAAGCCACGCCCTCCCAATGCCACCACTCGCCTTCAAGGAGCTGTCGCCAAAGCTGCACCCTCCCAATGCTGCCGCTCGCCTTCAAGGAACTGCCGCCGAAGCCACAACCCCCCCAACACCGCCGTTCCCCTTCAAGGAGCTGCCGCTGAAGCCACCACCACCCCGGCACATGCGCCGCATGCGCAGTAGCTTTTTTGGGGAAAACCCCTCAAAAAACCGTTCTGTGCATGCACGGAGCACGCGGAGGCCCAAGAATGGTAAGTACGGGCGCGCGGGTCGGCCCAGCTCCCGGTCGCGAAGAACCGGTTTGGTGACATCATAGTGTCACCACTACCGGATCGTGCGAACCGGCCCGAACCGGGAGCAACCCACCACTGGTATGCTGTTAAATACATTTGTTTTTAAGTCAAGGGAAACCCAGTTCTTTAAAAAGAAGAAGAAGAAAAGCTAAAAAAACCCCAATGATTATTTTAAGAATCTTGGCTCTCCAATGTACTTCTGCAGATATCAATTGTAGACTGCAGATGCACTTGTAGAATTTTCTAAGCTTTGTGTCCCATCTGATTTTATTTTGTGTTGTATTTATTTGTGTTTATTTTTAAAAAGTACATTCTGTAATGAAAACAAGAGGTTTATTTATAGTATATTTATTTATAAGATGCATGTCTAATAGGGTAATTTAGAAATGATTTTTTAAAAACAGTTTTGTTTGGAAGTAGAAGACTACAAGAAATAAAAAAGAGTGGTGAATTGAGTTGACATAGAGTGTCTGGGAAGGGTTATATGACAACGTTACCTATTCTTCTTCTAGTAAGTGGCTGTATTGTGATTAATCAAGTCTTTAATGACAACAAGTTTTGACAGCAGCCCTTGCATCTTCTCAAATATCCCCACAAGCTTTAAAAGGCTTAAGCTAACCTCCCCACCCCAACTTCATATTCAAAGTGGATTTTTTTTCCTGGCAGTTAATATTCTTAGGGGGGGGGGAACTTATCTAAAAAACCCAGAGACACATTATACCTGCAAAAGTTTGAACTTTTTCATACTTACACAGACTTTACCAGTGAAAGCCTTCTGGATTTGTTTTTAAATGGGACTTGGAAACCCAGATAATATCTTAACATATTACTCTATCATCCAAGCCTAAGGTAGATTGTGATTGTGCAATTTATTACTTGGATGTGGAGAAGTTGGGGAGGACTGCAGAGCACTGGGAATAGTGTGCAAATCCCTCTTTCTAAACCCTGATCGGAGAGGGCTGCATCTGAGAGAAGTAGAAATGGCTTTAATCACAGCTGCCAGGGAAGTAGCATTTCTTTCTCTAAGCCTATAATGATTTTTTTTTTCATTCTATTTCATTGCTGGATTTAAGCTACATACAGATTCAAGGAGGCCTGTCACCCTTTAATAGGCTTCTTTTTGAAAAGTGAAGGAGAAAAACAAATTATTCACTCACATTCACAGAGAAAGGAGCAATTTACAAACTACAGCAGCATAGCAAGGTACTGGTTCTGTACCCAGGAAATGAAGGAAAAAGCAGTTATTAAGTTAAAAAACAACAACCCAGGAGTTTATGATTTTCAAAACTGCTGGGGGGGAGGGGGGAGAAGATACAGAGAATTGAAAATGGCAGGTAGATACATATGAATGGAATTTAAATAGACTTTGCTTAATTCCTGCACAAGAAATGTTGGGGTCATAATATTCTGCTCATGGGTCACTTAATCCTGGATTTCAAATTATCCCATTTCCCATCTTTGTCATTTTTGTTTGTTTATTTGTTTGATTGCTTCTAAATTGCAAGAAAACCCCCTTTTCTTTAACTAATATTGCTTTAGTACTTGATATATCCATCTTCATATAATAAACAAAGTCAAATCAAGGTCCCATAAAGTGTAGTATCACTAGTCCCACACGACATCCATATTTTCCATGAGAATAGAATAGAATAGAATAGAATAGAATAGAATAGAATAGAATAGAATAGGCATTTAAAATCAGCATAGAAACAAAAATATGTCTGGTTAGCTAGATAATCTTTATCTCACTAGGAAAAGCAAAGCAAAGACATAACAATACAAAATAAACAAATAAATAAATATGGTTCGGCTGCAAGCATCTGATGTAAAGAGCTACTAGAAGGAAGATGAAAAACAAGATGATTACAAGATGATGGTAGAACAGGGCTGTTAAACTCCCACCCCGTGGGCTGGATGTGTCACATGCTGGCTATGCCCATGCCTGGTTTAGCGAAGGGGGGAAAAGTCCCAATATGTCATGTGATGCCACCATGACCACTGTGAGTTTGACATCCCTGTGGTAGAAGAATAGCAATTTCTGTATCTCTCTGCTGCCCTCCAGTGGTCATCCAGATTTCCATAGTTCAGAATTGCTAAACAAAATTAAGGAATTTATATTTGCCCAATTCTGAAATGATGCATCAAGAGCCTCTATAAAATGGAATCCTGAATTAAGAATCAGAATGAATGTAAGGATGTAGTGTGAGGAGTCTGCTGTAAATATTTCCTTTTCTATCTGATTGCTTAAATATAGAGGATAGGAAGTTCTATTATACTGCTTTATTCCCTGTTTAGCTGAAGTGACCTTGAAAAGAGCTGTCTCACATTATTTTGAAACTCTGCACTTCTGCAGAATTCTCTTTTTCTTATTGCTTTTAGTGATCTAACTTACATAAAAACATTCATTTATGAAAACCTCTCACTCTTCCTAAACAATTTGCATACCAAAGAGAAACTATAAGTCATCTGGAGCTGCTTTTTAGATCCTTTGTAGATGATTTTATGGGCACCTTATATGAGTATGTTCCCATCTCTCAGCTGGAGACTGAAAGTTATTCCTTTCTTATTCTATGATGCTTTGAAATGCTAAGAGATATAACAGGCAGCAGCGTTAATGACTATTGAAGGTCATTTGCATTTCATTTTAGCTTTTTCTTTTTATTCATAAGTTTTCCCTCTCACATAGGTGAAATAGGTTAGACAATGTAGAGCAGGGGTGTCCAACCTTGGCAACTTTAAGCCTGGAAGACTTCAACTCCCAGAATTTCCCAGCCAGCTTGGGGAATTCTGGGAGTTGAAGTCCACCAGGCTTAAAGTTGCCAAGATTGGAGACTCCTGATATAGAGCATTCTTCAGGCCTCATATAGCCATTCCCATTCCTCCAGGCTAGTCTAAGACAGAATAGAATAGAATAGAATAGAATAGAATAGAATAGAATAGAATAGAATAGAATAGAATAGAATAGAATA
>JANHFM010004277.1:54039-77312 GCA_032468115.1 Grayia smithii
GTTTTGTTAAAATTTTGTAAAACTTTTCAATTAAAAAAAAAAAAGATTCCCTTCTTCCAATGCAGCTGTCAGCATATATCTTAGTAAACTGTAGTATTTTTCCTTTAGGTTTTCTGGAATTATATCGGAATGTGAATGTGAATGGAATGGAATGGAACAGAACATATACCATTTCAAACAAATGGTTGTCTAATCTTAAAATCTTCAGTGATTGAACACTTCTAAAGGGAAGCCATTCCTCTGATTAATTGTTTTCACTGTCAGGAAATTCCTCTTTATTTCTAGGTTGCATCTCTCCTTCATAAATTTTACCTAATAAAACTAGTTGTTAGTTCAGATCACTTTCATTCTTCCAACAACTTTTTTTTACTTACTTTTCTTTTTACTCTAAGAAGTCCACTCTTGATAATAAAAAGATTATGGCCTGTCCCACATTTATGACTTTTCATCATGCTCTCTTAAACCTCTTATATTCTATTCCAAGGTACATCATTTTTCCCCAATTCTTATTCCTGTCTTCATCTAGAAGAGTTGGAGAACAAAACAGAAAAGCAGAGTGGAGCAGAGTAGAGCAAAGAGAAGAATTTTAAAAAGACATTTGCATATATTTCAGTGGACACAATTATTTCCATCACCAAAGATTCAGTGCAGAAATGTTGTGAACCCTGGAACTGGAATAGTTTTGTACTAACAATCACAAAGTAATTATTTTGCTGATAAGGACTTCTCTTCAACAATATAATTCTCCAAATGGCAACAGAAAACAATAGGCTAACTCCTAGAACCAGACTATAAGAGAAAAAAAAACCCCAATGTAGAAGGAAGCATCACTTCAGTACACCTGCAAGTAGTAGAGCAAGCGTATCAACAAAACCTTAGTAAATACCAGATCTTTTGTAAATCAGGGACACTAAAAAGTAGAAAAAGCTTTAAAATAAAAAGATTCCCTTTTTCTGTATTTATATTCACTTAAATGTTTGTCTTTAGAATTTGGCTCTATCCCAAACCAAAAACTTATCTAAAATATGGCAGGTAACTAATCTGGAAAAGTTCATTCCAGACAACTGCTAGACAAAGACTAAATGAACTGGATTCATGTGATCCAAGAACAGTAAATCCTTTTTTTTCCCCATAAACTGGAAGAGATACTGGCCTCCAATGCCTCCTCTGGAGCATATTCCTGTCTCTTCTTGGTCCTAGGAGAAATGTCCCAAATGGAATGAAAGGAGGGATCTGATGAGCTCTCCTCTCGAAAACAAATCCTCAGCCTGTGCATGCACCAAGGTCTTTGAACCCTTCTTCTTTGGGAAGCTGTCATAACATCTTCACCCTCTGAGGTACTGTCTACAGTGAAGGTTTGGGACTCATTTCCTACTTCATGTCCCCCAGGCAGCTGGTCTTATCTGATGGCAGTGTTACTTTTGATGAATTCTAAAATTACAATCTAAACTTTCTTTAACTGAATACAGAGCTAAAGGGGATTGTTTTCTTTGGAAAATTAGACAGAACGTGAGGTTCCCGGTTTCAGATTTGTCAAATCAGGGCTGCCCATACTGACTAAGGGTGGCAACAAGGTCAGGCACATCTGGCAGTTGGATTGGAAAGGTTGCACTAATTGGCAAATCCAACTGTCCTCACTTTATTCATGAGGATCTTTTAGTGGAAGAAGGAACAGAAAGGACTCTTTGTTCTTTCTTTGCTGAAGAAACTATCTAAAACCATCCATAAGCTAAATCCCAGCCTAGGAGAGTTTCCATCTATGTCAGTTAGCTGAAATTACTCACCATAAAGGAAAGCAGCAGAGAAAGGGTGAAGGAGAAAAAGAGAAAACAGGATGCAAAACTATCACCCCAACCTCCATCCTCATCTCATCCATCTGCTGGCATATCAACAAAGCCACAGAGACAGGGCTTCTGCCTTTGCAAAGGCAAGGAGATGGTCAGGACTTACCAACTCATTGAAGATCTCCTCTATCATATAAAGTCCATGCCTCTTCTGTTCCAGATCATCATCACTGGTGAAAGATTAAAGGACTCAAAGATCAAAACTAGCCATTCACCCTCTTTCAAGAGTGGCCATGAGACCTTCCTTTTATAGAGACAGAGATAGAGAAGGGAAGGAGGTGGATTTCTTGGAGAAGGTGCTTCAAACAGGCTTTGGCTTCTTCCCAGTTAGCTAAGCTTCAGCACTTGCAACAAGCTGGGGTAGAGGGTGGGATGGAAAATTTGTTTTCCTTTTCCCAACCCTCCATTACCTTTTGTGCTATAACTTTTAGTTAGGCTTCAGACTATCAGAAGCTTACTTAGCTTATTGCACTTTAAGCATGCACTCCTTTTCAGGTGCCTTCATTTTGTGTGGTCTAACACACACACCTCAATCCTTTGATTAAGGGGAGAAGACAAAGTCTTTCTGTGCAGTGGGTAGAGCACCCATTTCATAAAATTTGTTCCTCCCCTCTACAGATTTTTCTCATAGCCTTTTTTTCTTCAGGACTGTGGTGTAACTTAAGTAGCAGTTTAAGAATCCCTCAGGTGATAGCAGTTTCCTGGTCAAATTGGGAATGGAGCATATCTTCCAGGCTGTGGGTCCTGGAGGGCCCATAGATTTTCATCAAACCCTGAAAATGATAGTTGTTTGTTTCAAGGTATAAAACTAAACTCTCTGCATCCCAGTAAAATGGCTAAAACCAAGAGTGCAAGATTCACATTCAGAAGTCACATTCAGAAGTTAGGAGGTTGTTGCTTCCAAAATAAGGACCAACTGCTCTCCAAACAGGCTATGCTCAAGTTGGGCACTGGCAACATAGTCAAACAGACTCTTCTGTTATTTGGAATACACATTCCTCTCTTTCTCCTTAATGGGGTCATGGACCCCATTTTGTCATTGGATATCCCTTTACCAGCCATGGTCTGACAACTGGTAGCTGGTTAACAAAACACCCATTTGGAATCCTACACTGGGGGCAGAGAAGTCAGCACAGAGACTTGGGCAGAAAGAGATGGGTCTGCTACTGGTCCCTGCCCTTGGATATCTTTCCACCTTGTGGGCCAGGTTGCAGGAAGTCTAAAGGAGTCAGGTAAACTGAGGAAGAACAAGCAGGATAGTTGAGAAGGAAATTTCTCTACCTATGAGAGGGGAGAAGCATCAGAGTAGTTTTAGAACAGTTGCTCTTAATTGTGCAAGAAAGAATTACATAAGTGGGTCCTAGGAAAGGATCTGAAAATGTTGAGTTGTAAAGGTCTGTTCAGGAATCCAGAGGGTCTTGTTCTTGAATGTGCCAGCCTGGATGGGTTTCCCAGGAGACAATTTTTTCACTTCCCCCACACTTGAGGTATGAATTCCCACCAGCTTCATTGCTAAAAGTTGCTTACTTCTGAGTAAGCAAGAACTTACTTCTGAGGTACAAGAACTGACCCCATCAGAAGAGCTCTCCTGCTCAACATGCTCCAGTGTCTGAATCATTCACAGCGACCATTTTTTGAATCTACACAAAGATGGCGGTTCAGAACCTTGTTCCCTTAGCAACAGTGGAAACATCTCCAACAGCCACTTTTTGAACCTACACAAGAATGCTGTTTCTCTTGGGCCAGTTGAGGCTGGGCAGCCTAATGATCCACTAAATGTCCTTCCCAGCCTTGTCAACCGGTGACTGACTCTTGCCTTCTGGAAACACTTTCGTATTTGGAATAAGAGCAAGTTGCCCCATTACTTGATGTCCCTAGAGCCCATGGCTGCAGTCCTGAGCCAAGGGAACATGGCCAAGGGAAAAGGAGTTTGACTGTCTTGTCAGCAAGAAACAATGGGGAAGGAAGGAAAATGCTGAGCATCTGCCTTTCCTACTTTTGCTGCTGCCCTTCCTCCTTCCTGCCCTTGCCCCTGCCTTTCTGGGGCAAAGACTGATTTTTGAACAGTACATATTCTGTGTTAGGATATCCTGTATTCTCATAAGAAAATTCACTCTTTGATATATGGCACAGCCAAAACTCTTGAATGAACCTGTCAATGAATTCTGTAAAATCATAAAATAATTTTTAAAAAATCATTTTCAGTTTGTTTCCTGTGTGTTGCAAGTTCTGTTGTTGGCCAACATTGTGCTGTCTCAATATAAAGTGTTTAAGAAGGCTTGCAGATGTACCTGAAAACCCTGTTAATATTTATTCTCCTGCAAAATTCCCTCCTGCTTCCATATGGAAGTGATTGAAATTCTCCTCTCATTTATACTCCAATATTCATTCATAATAATATCAGCAAATGCATGTCTGTATCTCATGATTTTTCTATTCCTGAAGCATTTTTATTTTGTTATTAAAACTTCCTCATCACTAGATCTTTGGCTGAAAACAAATATTACAACTGGTCCAAGAATACTGATCATTTTTGTTTGAGGAAGTCTAAAAGAACTGAGGAAGCATCACCCCTGATCTAGATAATTAATTCTGCACTTTCAATGGAGAACTCTTAATATAGCAGCCCACAATATCTGTTCTACCCAACTGGGTAATACTTTTAAAAAAGCAAACAATCCTTGTGTTTCATTTTCCAGAATCAAGTTTCCCAATTTAACGAGGATGTGCAAAAGAAACATTTAGTTATCCCTACTCAATACAATGTAGGGCTTACGCATTGCCCAAGATGGAGAAAAAGGGGCGAGGGGGTCTTTTCCTTTACTATTTTTTCATTATGCTGCCACCACTAAACTCTTTTCTGGTTTATTAATTCTTCTAAGTCTCTAAGGTAATCTAGCTGGGTAGAACATGGAGAAGATATAGAACAGCTCAGATTAACACAGAAATATGAAAACAAAGGAACTAAATTGTTTAATCAAAATCAGTTCTTAATATGGGTCATCTGTTCTACAAAGTGTCTACAGGATATAATAACATCAATACCAGCCTACCCAGCACTAAAAATAGTCTAAATCCTGACTCACAGACATGTGTACATGTGTAAACTATTCCCAGGCTCCCAGGTCTGTTCTTTTACCCACATCTTCCAATTCTTCTCTTCCAGTTCCATCCTCCTGCCATAATACAGCCCAGGAGGGGATACCCTACGTTGTCTTCCTTTGACTGGCAATTGCACCTCCAGTTATCACACTTGTGTCTTACCTGCATTGAGAAATTACTAAGGATTTCAAATGGACTAGAAAGATGGTTTATTCTCTTAAACTAAACAATAGGTTTGTTGGAGAGAAAATAATGAAATGTACTGCCCAGTTGACCACTATCTTTATACATCTCTATATAGTTAGTTAAAATCCTTCTGCCTGTCTTGCAAGAACATACATACATGTGTAATATATACATGGAATAGAGGAATAGTAAAACCATGATTTACCACCCAATTCAAATTGCTGGGTTTGCTCTCAGCAATGGTGTCCCTCCAAATATCACTGACATAGTTAATATTTAAAACTTCTAGAAAACAAAATGAAATTACTGATTTTTCAGAAACATGTTCCAGAAATTAGAATTGCAAACAGGATTATGTTAAAGAAGGTGAAGTTGCTTAATGAAAAACATTAAAGATTTTCACTTTTATTGTACTACAGCCATTTCTACACTGAACAGTTAGCTAATATAAAATGAGTTTAGTACATCATTGCTAAATGCATTTACACAGAAAGACAACTTCCTAGATTCCCATTTAAATGGTTGGCTCCAGGCTATCGCTGCCTATGAAGAAGAGATCCATGCACACAGCCATGGGTGGGGGGAGCCTGAAGTGAGGAGCCGATTCCTGCATAGTGCCTATTTGCAAGAGGCATAGTGCCTCTTGACGCGCTAGTGTTGGCTGAAATTTTGTCTCTCAAGAGCCTGGGAGAAGCAGGATAGAAAATGTTTGCCAATATTTAAGTAGGTCAAAGCCAATAATGGATCTAAAATCTATTTTTTACCCTGGCATTTGTTATTGCTCCTTTCCTATTACTGGCACCTCTTTTACTGTCCCTTTCAATGCATCAGTCTTATAAGGAAGGAACAGCCCAGAACTGCCAGAGATATAAGCAGCTTTTTTGCAGAGGGCATTGATATCAGGATGAGAGCCAGAGGTGGGTTTCAGCAAGTTCTGACCAGTTCTGGAGAACCAGTAGCAGAAATTTTGAGTAGTTCGGAGAACCGGTAAATTCCCCCTCTGACTGGCCCCATCCCCATCTATTCTCTGCTTCCTGAGTCCCAGCTGATCGGAAGGAAATGGGGATTTTGTAGTAACCTTCCCCTGGATTGGGGAGGGAATGAAGATTTTACAGTATCCTTCCCCTGCCACACCCACCAAGCCATACCCACAGAACCAGAAATCCACCACTGATGACAGCCATCAGAAACCATTATATGGAGTCATTATGTGGCTTTCAAGACTGGTATGTAGTAAGTAGAAGCTGAAGCCATGACAATGTTCCATTGAAATACTTTTGATGTATTTTGTGACTGACTGTGATGTATTTAGAAACTGATTTTTTTAATAAGTATAGTAAACTAAGGAACTATCATTAACCTAAAAAATGAGGGAGTTACGCATGTATGTAGGATCGCATACCTTGCTTAACTTTGGTTGCTCAGTGTATGTATGTATGTGTGTGTGGGTATGTATGTATGTATTCAGAATAGTTTTTACAACGTGTGTGTGTGTATAGTTTTTCCAGCATATGTGAGTGTACATACACATATATATGCTGGAAAAACTATTCTGCTTTTGGAAATAAACAAGTTATAAACAGTCTATAATTAGCTTGTCATGGACTGTCTTCATAATTTACATTGGCAGCTGCAGCTTAAATATATCACAAAATTTCATTACAGACTGTCAACAAACTATTCTGTGTAAGAGTCTATTGATATTTTTAGTTATGCTACTATCAAAAACATATCAGCCTGTAAGAGCTGAGCTCATCTCTGCAAACTATAAATGCTGTTTAAAGTAATGTGAATTATAAACTATATCAATAAATACAATTTATTTATACTGTAAATACTTTGTAAGCATTAAAATCATAATTAGCAGAAAGTCCCATAATTTCCTAATCTTTGTAAAATTGTAAATGGTAAAATCTGAAATTACCTGAGAAGATTCATTGCCAAGTCTATAAAGCCATTACCATAAATAAATATACAAAAGAAACTAGGTTCAAAAGTTCTTTAGAAATAATAGCAGAAAAGATTTTCTTCTTTGATTTGCATCATATTATAAAATTTTGCATAATTTATGTATTTATTTATGCTGAAGACTAAGAAGCAGCTTTTTTCAGGCAACTGGGCAGATGAACTGCTGGGCTTGCTTTATAACAATTGTCTCAGCTTTGACTGGTAAACAGATTTACCAAGTTTCAGTTTCTAAAAATTGCTTGGCTTGGGAAAAAAGCACTGTATATTGATTCTGTACAGATCCCAGAAATGATGCAAACCATTTTTACTTGGCTTACAACCCACTGCAACCTCATCTGCAACTCACCTTTTTAAGGTGAGCTTTGTATTCTTCAAAAATGATAGCGCCCAGGACCAAATCTTCATGTCATTGCTTTATTTAGGGTTAGATATATTTTAAATTATTTACCATAAAACATGAGTCATTTATTAACCAATTATTATTATTAATTAACAATTATTGTTTGTTAACCAATTCTAATTTGAAACCATAATTTGGAAATCTACGAGTCTACACCAGGCTTTCCAAGGCCAGTGATCATGCCCTTCTGACTTACTCTATTTTCAGCTCATAGAAGGCCAGAAACGAAGTTCAAACAAAAGAACAACTTAAAAACATAATGGAATAGAGACATCAGAGCTTAGAACTTCTCTGTATCATAGATAAGCCATAGATGATGACATAGAAGGAAAAGAAGAAATATGAAAAAGGATAACAAGAGGAAGGAAGAAACTGAACCAAGATACAAATACTCTAAAAGGAACCATTTAGAGAAAAGCATATTTGAATTGGGTCTCAGGGTTTTTTTTGCAAGTTGTAGCCCCTCCCTAATGCAGACCTCATACCCTCTGACTCTCTTTGAGCCAACAACAGCATGTGTTGCTGCATGAAAACTGCTCTCTTCACTGCTCATGCTTGTCTCTATTGCCTCCGTTTCTCCTTCTCATCTAGCTCCATTGGATCCCTAAAGGCCTTGGGCCTACTTTCCACCCCACTGGGTCACACAGCCTCCTCTCTACCTGTCACTGATTGCACACTTACATTTAGAAGAGCTCTGAAGTGCACAGGAGGGAAAATGGGCAGGAGGGAAAATGCTACATTCTTCTGCATCCCTCAGCTGCAGGGCTCCATCCCAGAAACCCGCACCATTTTCAGAGCAGCCACAATTCATTTCAGTCACTCCAAAAATGGTGCTTGCTTCTGGAAGAAATCCATACAACCTACGGATGGAGCAGCCTCTTCTGAGTTTGCTCTTCTCCAGATTGCATTAGTTAAGCAAAGCAGGCTACTCTGTCCCTAAGCCACATGGCTCTGTTGCAGAAGCAAGGACCATTTTCAGAGTGCCTGTAATATATTGTGTCCCCTCTGAAACTGGCACCTGCCTCCAAGATGGAGCCATGTGGACCAGCAACACCAAGGACATAGTGACCTCCCCTTTTTCCTCACATGATCTCTGGAACTCTTCTAAAGGTAAGTGTGCAGTTGGTGATGTGGAGTGGGGAAGAGGCTGTGGGACTCAGGACTTGAGGGACAGGAACAGATTCCAGCTTTCTAACTGTGAAGGCTCTGGAGAAGAAAGAGATAAAGTTTCATATAAAGCTGTTTCTTGAGTAAAAAAATGATTTGGCAAAAGGAAAGGAAGGTTTCAACAATGCCATTATGGGTCATAGCTTCTTGGATGAGAAGTGAAACATCTCCAATGAAAAGCCAGAAAGTCCAGTTGCCTCTTGAAAAAGCACCTTTGGGACAACCATGACCTGGATGACTGAGAATCTCCATAGACAAATTTCCTTCTGGTTCATCTGGGGATTTTTTTTAATGTATGCATGTCATCTCCTGCTCCTATGTTCTGCCACTAGTCCAAATTTTGCAATTTGTTGCAAATAATGTTTGAAATAGCTGGTTTAAATTTGTCCTGCTGGAATTCTAGTCTTCTGGCACTTCAAATGTAAAATATTACTGTTCCGCTGAGCAAGGATATGTACAAAGCTCACAACAGCTCTTTTTGTGCTGCAGTTTTAGGAGTAAATGCTAGCAGCTGCCTTAGTAGGGATTTCTTGTGTGTGTGTTTAATATCTTTAATGTTCCCATTCCACCAAGTTAAAAAGAATCTTTTGTTCTTTCCCACAGCTAATCAGTGCCAAGTTGCCAAAAACAAAACATAATTTTGGTGACTGAACCTGCAAAGTTCTAGATTGCTGATAAGACAACTTAAAGAGATTTTAAATATTTCTGAAGAAATCTTGATTATATCAGTAGGCTGATCAAAAATAATTAGTTTAATAGCCTGCCCTAGAAGTTACTGAAAAGAATGTGGGAGATTGAGAGCTGTTCTAAACAAGTGGAGGGAGGGGGAATGAGAGAGAAAAATGGATGTTTTCATATTTAAGGGCAAAGAAAGAATATTTATCACTTGTTTCCATAGTTTATATAATAGGCTTTTGCAAAAATGTTTTAAAAATAAATCTGTAACCAGTTTTTCTACAAATAGTTTGGAGCAGTCAGGTGACCTACCACCATATCTTTTATGTTATGCTTGGGGTGGGGGAAGGGAAGATCCAGGAAACAAGGGGCTTGCTCAGAAATTTTATAGCATCCTATGCCCACAATACTCAAAAACTTGTATGTTTTTGGCAAGTAATTCTGAAAATCTTAAAATTCTGATTTTTTTTTTTCAGGTGCAGGTGCATTCACAGGAGTAATGAAAGGAAACATGGAAGCAATGCGTGCTGCTGTATATCCTGCTTTAAGAAACAACTATGAGTGTCCAACACTCAACATTTGTATCAGTGCAGAAATGCATCCTGAACACACTATTTTTGACTGGGTGACATAGTAATTAAGAAAAGGTAATGAAAGAGCAATTCTAATTACTAGAAAGTAACAGTAACTCTATTCTGGAAATATACTGTGTGGTATACTTGCCATATACTGTACTTGGACTACCAACTCCCATTTAAAGGAACATTATAAAGACATGCTGTGTTATCAGAACTATCAATAGTTCATGAATACAGTGCAACTATGTGCTCTATGAAGCTTCCTTGTCTTATACTCATGGGGGTAGGCGTCAGCTATGCTTGGGGAGTACACATTCATGAAAATGTATCACCTGAGTGGGACTATATATGTACACAATAAAACTGCAATAATAAATGATAGCCAATGCATATTATAGCAAAATATAATAGAAACCTCCTTTCAGCAGTCTTTGGAAACCAAACAATATTCCAATAAAGACTTTGTCTCCAGATTCTGTATAGTATCTGTTGTTTGCAGAGCAGTCATGACAATGGTCACTTCTCAATCAGCTTCACTGGAGATTTCAAGTGGGCAGAGCTTCAGCCTCCTCTGCATGCATTGCATGACATGTCTGGAGAGTCGCAGCACCACTAGTGCAGTCACTATCCCCAAAACTTACTCAGCACTCTCACTCACTCTCATAATAGATGAGATGCACTCCTATCTTTTAAACACAAAGAAAAGAAAGAGACCTTGATCCAAACAGTCCCTCTGTATCTTGGTAATCATGATTTTTGCATCTACCATACTGTAGATGTACAGATGTAGTGTACTACCTTTCAAGAGCAACTTTCATGAAGGTTCATTCCTCAATCTTGAATGCTTTCTTTCTACTCCTCTTTTGCCTGCCACTTTCCCACCCCACTCTACCTTCTTGACTATTGAAAAGGGAAGAAGAGAGCTAAGCAAATTCTTCGCATCTTCTTGGTGCATCCACGCTTCTACCTCGTCATTTTCCAAAGGTGACTCCTCTACTTGTCAATCAATGCCAAAAATTTCATAATGTCAGCCTCCCGATGTATTTTACTTTTGCTTTCTTAGCTCTCGGCTGCCATAGAAACAGGGGGAGGGGTAAATGTGGGAATATGAGAGCTGGAGGTGGGAATAGAGGGGAATCGAAAGTTACAGATGATGGACGGTCCAACCTGATGACGTGCAACCCGGGGGATGACCACCTGACGCCTGGAGCTGCCAGAGATTGGGTTATAGCTTAAGGGGGGCTTGGTGGGAGGGGGAATAGGATGCTTTTAATATATACGCTTCGCACCTTTTTGCTCAGTCTTGGAATTGCTTTCTACCATTTTCTCTGTCTCCAGTAAAAGTTTTTACTTTTTAACCTGGCGTTGGGAGTATTTCTTTCCTGGGGATAGAGTGAAATGGGACACCTGACATTCTGGGAGTTGAAGTCCACACATCTTCCAGTGGCCAAGGTTGAGAAACACTGCTTTAAAAGGATCTGAATGGGCAGATTCAATATCCTAGCACTGTCCCTTTTAGAGCTGTAAAAGTTAGGCTGTCATTAATAGTAAAAAAAAATAAAGCAGAATATGTTTTTAAATCTGCTCCAGTTGGAAGAGGCTCTATGATAAATTCCTAAACTGAAGTCTGTTGTTCAGTAAGAAAATCACATAAATTCTGGTTAGAGATTTGTGAAACCTCATTGGCTTAAACTCACAATTCATTTTAGAATTGAATAGAAATAAGCATAGCACCAGGTTTACCCTGGAGATGAATCCAAGAGTATATATTCATACATGTGTGCAAGGATTAAAGAGTATCTATCTATCAAGCCCTATAAAAACCCTGCACCTATTAACAGTGGTGTCCACTCAAGGCAGGGTTTTAGGACACACACTCTTTATACTTTACATAAATGACCTTTGCGATCATATTATAAGCAATTGCATTCTCTTTGCTGATGATGTAAAACTATTCAACACCACCGACAATGCTGCTATCCTACAAAGAGACCTTGACTATTTATTTAATCAAATTTATTTATTTAATCAAATTTTTATGCCGCCCAACTCCCGAAGGACTCTGGGCGGCTCGAGTATGTGTCAGAATGGTCAAACAATTGGCAACTCCAAATATCAACCAACAAATGCTCTGTCTTACACATTGGCAAAAAAAAAAATCAGAACATCTAATATAAGATGGGCAAATATCTCATAGACGACCGTCATTCTGTCAAGGATCTTAGAGTACTCAACTCATCTAAGTGTCAGAGCTCACTGCAACAACATTGCCAAAAAGGCATTAAGAGTTGTTAACCTAATCTTGTGAAGCTTCTTCTCTAGTAATATTGTACTGCAAACTAGGGCATACAAAACCTTTGCTAGACAGTTCTCAAATACAGTTCACTTGCCTGGAACCCACACTGTATATCAGAATTAATACAATTGAGCAAGTCCAGAGATATTTCATGAGAAGAGTACTCAACTCCTCTGTTCATAACAGAATGCCTTATGCCACCAAGCTCGAAATCTTGGGATTAGACAATTTAGAACTACGTTGCCTTCAGTCTGACCTAAGTGTAGTACACAAAATTATCTGTTACAACATCCTACCTGTCAATGACTACTTCAGCTTCAACCACAATAATACACAATAGATACAAACTTAAGGTAAACTGCTCCAAACTTGATTGCAGAAAATACGACTTCAGCAAAGCCTGGAATGCACTACCTTACTCTGTGGTTTCTTCCCCAAACCCCCAAAACTTTAACCTTATACTGTCTACTCACCTCCATTCCTAAGAGGCCTGTAAGGGGCATGCATAAGTGCACAAATGTGCCTACTGTCCCTGTCCTACTGTCCCCATTTATTCATATCCTTATCCTGTATTCATAAACATGTTTATACTTATATCTGTGATCTTATACGTATTTTACAAATAAAATAAATTAAATTAAATTAAAAAATAAATAATATAACCAACTTACTCCAAAATAAGGATGTGCAATATTCAGATCCAGAGGAGGAATGCTGCTTCATATCTGCCATGAGTACACAAATGACTGGGTTCAGGAGACATTAAAGAGATTATCCAATTAATTATATGTCACTGCCTGCTTAATTTCTCTGGAACTCATTTTTTATGCTTTTGAAACTGTGTAGCTACCATAAAAGATCAGGAACAGAATCTTTAAGGTGCTGTTGGAAGAAATATCCATCTGGTTCAGTTCCAAGCTGGGAGAAAGGCACTGGAGACAAAATGGAGGCTGGAGGCTGATTGGAAAGAGGGTCCATTTATTGATGAAGCAGAATCACCAAGCACGTGTGATTCTGGGCAGCTGACCACATGGAGTTGAGAGTGGGTGGCTTTTATACCTTCTCTTGGGCTTTGAAGTTGAGCTTCCTGTTCCTGTGCAAGAACATGTATTCTATTGGCTGTTGTCAGACTCCCAAGGGGCTATGTAGGTATCATGTTTGTCTGAGCTAAGTTTGGTTGAAGTTTGCTGGTGGTGATGCAATGTCCTTAGGAGATTGTGTAATGAAGTGAGCTCTGTGTCTTAGTGGGTTAATCCTATTATGTCCTGAAGGGTCATGACTTAATCCCTTCACCCTGGAGCTGAAGGTCTTTTGTTTTGTAGATAGACTGGCCCAGTCTTTTTTAATGGGCACAAAATATCTGCTGGGGGCAAGGAGCTAGGGCTCTGAGTTTCTGTCTCCTTAAGATTTTTTATTTCTCTTTTACAGGAAATATAATATTCTGCTTTCTTTCCTAAAATATTTCCTAAACTATTTCATTCTTCTAGGAGAGGGGTGGGTGCTAACTTTGTACAGCGTCACTAGCCATTATAGGATGTATGCTTAGAGCAGATCTGAAGTATCCTTGCCCATTTTGGATGCAAACACTTTCACATTTATGTTCAAAAGGAAGAGATCCATTGGGGCAATGGGGACAAAGCAACAAAAGTAGCATTGTACTATTGTGACTTGAGATCACCCTGCTTTGTATACTGTGTGTGTTGTGTCATTGCACATTCAGAGAGCCATAACACAAAATGTCCAGAATGAGGCTTCTTTTGTCATTCTTGTGTAGATCCAGATGAACAGAACAAACAAAATTGGAGGAGGATCTAATTGCCTAATCCAAAATTGGATCTAATTGCCTTAGATCCAAAGAAAATGCACATGTCTTGAAATCCTGGAATTTGAGCCCAAGGATCCAATTGAGAATATTAGAGTAAGTATATAAAGGTGAGTCCCTTGGACTGCAAGGTGAACAAACCGGTCAGTCCTAGAGGAGATCAACCCAACTGCTCTTTAGAAGGCCAGATCCTGAAGATGAAACTCAAATATTTTGGCCACCTAATGAGAAAGAAGGACTCATTGGAGAAGAGCCTAATGCTGGGGAAGATTGAGGGCAAAAGAAGAAGGGGACGACAGAGAAAGTGGTGGCTGGATGGAGTCACTGAAGCAGTGGGTGTGAATTTAAATGGACTCCAGAGGTTGGTAGAGGACAGGAAGGCCCGGAGGAATGTTGTCCATGGGGTCGCAATAGGTCAGACATGACTTTGCAACAAATTAAATTTTTTATGATGTTGTAAACTGCCAAGTTGCTTGACAGTGAGATGGGCAGCATATACTTTTAATACATAAGTAGATAGTTTGGCTATCCTACTCAGAAAGAAATAGATTGACTACAGGCAATAAACCAGAAGACTATAAATCCTATTCATGCCTTAGGCATGAAAGTCGGCTGGATAACTTTGGTCATTTTCTCTCAGCCCAATTTACCTCACAGGGTTGTTGTTGTGGGTAAAGTAGGAGAAGAAAAGGTATTAGGCCTGTTTACCACATTGAATTATTTATAAAAATAATAAAAACAAAATATAAATAATATAAAGTTTATTCTGAAACTTTATTATTTTTACAAATAGAAACAGGCAGGAATATAGTACAGTAAGTTATACCACAATATGTCATCCATTAAATTTTGTTTTCAGCAGCTAGATTTTATTTAATTCACATATCAAAGTACTGTTAGCAACCAAGTCCCACTAATAATGAATTCATAAACTGTTTTTACCTAGAAACAGGTTAAATTTAAATGGTGCTCTACCCTCCCATATCAGCAATCCCTAACAACTTTTGTTAGCACATCAGTTAGCTTTAAAATTAAGATTCTAAAAACAAAATCACAAAATGGAATCAGTAACAAGGTAGATTATAAATATGGTATCCTACTCAGCCAAAGTTGTTCAGCTTCAGGGAGAAAATATTGTAGACAATTGTTAAGCTAAACGGGCAGAGTCCAATTGATTCTTTGCATAAATAGAAGACACATTTGTAAGATTTATTACCAATTTCCTTCTAACAGGGAATTCTTGATAATATATATTATGCTCTTGTTCAGGATCTCAAGAATGTTTTGTAATTAGGACTACTTATTGTTTAGAATGTGGCCCAATATATAGAAGAATTATTAAGTAAGTGTCAATATGATTTTTTTATTTATTCTTTTTCAAAAAGAATAAATGCTTTCAGTTGCTAAAGTTTACTTTTAGTCTATGTTAGTTGTACTACAAGGAAACACACAACAAATACTACTTACGCAGCCCCACACTATCATTTTTGCTGGTGTCACTTTTGCTTGGCTGTACAAGTGGAGCAAATGATACAGCAAGGATGTTTTTGCTTTCCCAAGTATTCTGTCCAGTTCTCAGGATCTGAGTTAGCTATATAGAATCATTGAAAATTAATGATACAGATTTAAGCTATTACATCAATACTTATATTTTGTATTTGTTACTCATATAATGATCTTGCTCTGATAGACTGGAAAAAATATAGCTTATAATTTATGGAAGTGAACTTGTGTAAATCTTAAGACTTGTGGGACTCATTTTGATCAAGATTGTGGGGTTCCAATAAACATTTTACTTCTTAAAAGATATTCCTATAAATCCAAAATTTGGCCAATAATCCATGGTTTTCAGGGTTTTAGAAAGTGAATTGGATGTAGGCTTTCCAACTATTTTACTCCATCCCACTTACCCCAAAAAGCCTTTCAAATAAAAAAAAGATTTTATTTAATTTTTGCTCCACTGTTTGGTAATATGAAAGTATTAATGGCTTCATTTCTTTCTGTTTCTTTTTCCCTCAAAAGAAAAGAAAGACAGCTGCAAAAAAGTTGGCTGTAACAAGCCAATTTCAAACTTTATTTATGAAGCCGAATAACCATACTATTATTGGATAATAATGTTCATACCACTCATAATCATGTAGAGAAACATGCTAAAGTACCAATTATTATCTCCCACAATAAATGTCCTAACACCAGGAAAAATTATACTTGTTAACCTTTTTAGCCAAATTTCATCTGTGATTATAGTCACAAGGATCATATTCTGTAATTATAGACATGAGCTTAGTAAGGCTATCCACCATTTAAAAGGGATATATTATTTGATACATTCCAATCAGTCCTAGCTATCATTTATAATGCCAAGGAAATTGAGGAAATTGTAATCTAAAGTAAACAAAGGGTAACATTTGCTTCTATCTACCTTAGAATTTGGAGGAAATCATAAACAATGAGTTGGTGACAGCCATGCTGCTATGTGCAATTATGCCTATCATAAAAATCACAACTTTGTGATGATCTGTCAGTAGCCAGATGGAATTAAGAATATGTTAGTATAATTTTTGTCAGTATTTTCCTTCAATTTAAATTTTTTTAAAAATTAAATTGTTGAAATTTATTAGTGGAAAAGTATGGTTTACTATCCAGCTGTAGGTACTTAAAACCTAGTTTGTAACTGAAGCAGCAGCAGTTTCATCTTTTTTTCTTTACAGTATTAGCTCATGAAAAAGTATCAACCCAGGTGATTACAATCTTTCCTCTCTTCTTCACCCTAGTACAGGGGTGGGCAATTATGGCTTTTACGACTTGTGGACTTCAATTCCTAGAATTCCTCTGCCAACATGGTTGGCTCAAGAATTCTGGGAGTTGAAGTCCACAGTCTTGAAAGAGCCATAATTGCCCACCTCTGCCCTAGTACACACATTGGGGAAAGAACCTACTGGATATAAGCAAAGTAGCAGCAATGTTTCCAGCTACTTCATCAAAGTTTTTTGTTTACAGCACTGAACAGTACAGACAGGTAGAGCTGTCTTATTCAGTTTGTGATACTTGCCTCACCAATAACTGTCTCTGCCTACTAATACGTTTTGGGGGCTCATCTGATAATCCAGGTACAAAAAAAAAGGTTTAAAATATCTCAATTTATACAAAGTATTCAAAATTACAAATTTTGTAACATTTATTTTTAAATTGCAGTATTTCAGCATGTTAACAGGCAGAAGTAAGAGTCATTTAAGAAAAAGAATGGGTGATTTCAGTGTCTAAGAGAGTAGATCATTTAAATCCTGTTTTCCCAATCTTTTTCTTTGGGAAAAAAATCACACAATATTGTATAATGGACTATCTCTGTCAAAATTACATTTGCAAATTCACTAAAAATCAACTACAGGTGGGCTAAAACTGTCCTGAAAGATCAAACTGTTCAATTAGAACATTTCTTGAAGGCAAAAGGGTTTTATTGTTGGTCCTCATTCTTCCATTTTACATTCTGTTTACAATACTGAGGCAGCTGACAATAGAAAGATTAAGAATAATGTTATTTAAATGTGACAAAGGATATATAAATATTCAAAGAAAAAGGTTCAAATCACCTGATCTTCTATAGGCATAACCAGAATGCCTCCAATTTTCAATAAAATTTTCATGTAGTTTTCGTGATCTTTTTGCACACCTGCTCCACAATAAATCCGGTCATATTGATGACTATCTGAGGCTATCTGCAAGCAATTTCCAACTACAAATGCAGGCTCACAAAATTCAAATCTGTGGATAACCAAACATTTCATTTTTTTAAAAAAAGTAAAATTAGATTTTTTTTTGCTGAAACTGAAATATCTCTGCAATTAAATATACAACCAACATTTTTATGTTCTATATCTTTTATCTATACATTTGATTAAAATGTAAAGTTGAACATGCTTTAGTATTTTTTCAATAATGTGCTATTTATTATTAAATATTTGTAATTTAAAATAAAAAATACGGATTTTTTAAAAAAATAAGAAAATAAAGTACATTACAAAAATACGTTGGCAAGCCTACAAAGAAAACCAGAGTGAAAAATATACACCTAAATAAACATCTGCAAGGAGAATATTCTGAATAAAAGGTATCATGACTCAGAAGGCACATCACAAATGACTTCAGAATGACAATCTACCGATTTATGGCATCCACAGTAGGATCTCCCTAGGCAATCTTAGCAACCATGCAGGTTTATAACAGGGAAAATAATCTGCTAGATAACTCAGTGTGAAATTACTTTGTGCTTTATAAGCCAACTACAAAGTATTTATCCCAGTAGCTAATATGCAAGCAGTGCACTTAGCTTTATTATAGAAATAACATGGTTATGATCAGCTCCTCCTTCAAAAACCTGGCCTTACCTTCCAGGCTAGAATACAAATGTAGAGCATATTTTAACCATTATAACAGTTATCTTTGTCCAGGAAAAACCTTAGTAAGCCAACAAAAGATAGACCATCACAAGTGTCTTGTCCAAGCCACGGCGCACTGTGCACTGAATGTTTCACTAACTCTTATATACAAGGTGTCATGAATCTAAATTATCTTATAACAAAATTGTTACCACAAGCTATAGATGAAAGTGATTATCAATACTATTTCAAAAATTTCTTGTAAGGTTCAACATTCTTATTTCATTCTTTATGTAGTGAGAATTATAGCATTTACAGGAATCATAAAACATCCAAAATATTTGATGCTTTTAGCTATTTTTCTCAATTTTGAAACCAGTCTTAACCATTTATATATATTTTTCAATCAAGTTTATTTCTAAAAAAAATATAATACTAGTAGTGATCCCAAATTACCTTAACAGAGGAATACTGATACAAGCAGTACGTTCAAACATGATAGCATCCCCAGTATTAACGCTTATACTAAAAATCAATTTTTTAATGAATTGCTTTAAAATAGGCTGCAAAGCACCTTTTTTGTGACTGTAATAATTTTGAATGTTGTAAATCAACCAGTCATTAAATGAGGACTATCTCATATTGTAACTGTATTATATTGGAAATATACAGAATACCCATATTTACCATGGATACAATTTAAAATTCAGCATTTTATATTTATTCATTTCAGTGTGAAGTCTGCTAAATTAAGGATGCATGGTGACAAAGTGACATGTTTGCATCTGGTCACTCCTTCCTTACTTCAAGGAAATGTTTTCCTGAAACTGCATAGTTTCTATGCAAGCCTAAGAAAAGCCATGGTTTCTTTAGAGAGTTGCTGTCTAGTACATAAAAACACTTATGCTGGGATCAAACACCTTTCCTGCTTTGAATCCAAATAATTGCACGGACGTTCTTCCAACTGGAATGACTTCTTAGGGATTGTATTTAGTTCCTTATTCTTTCAGATTCTACAAAATGGGTCAATTTAGACAGAATATTTCAATCTAAATGAGTTATTTCAACGATTCATATTTTATTTTCCCTATTGGAGTGGGCATGCTGTACTTCTAAACTGAGATCATAGAGGTGTTTGGAATGTGGGATGGCTGATGTCTATGGAATTTCTCAGTCATCCAGATGGTCATGGTTGTCTCAAAGGTGCTTTTTCAAGAGGCAACTGGACTTTCTGGAATTTCTTTGAAGATGTTTTGCTTCTCATCCAAAAAGCTGCTTCAGTTCTGACTGGATGGTGGGGAATGGAAGGATGAAGAATACTGAAAAAGCTCAGAAGGACAGAGGGGACTGCTGGTTTGAAAGAGGGGTCAGAGACCATCTATGTCAAAACTGAACAGCCCTCTCTCAACAGAGGGGTAGGAACACAACATCTATCTCCAGTCTACAACTCAGGCCTTTCAATAGTTCCAAGTAGGCTCCACATCCATATCTTGATGACACAGATAAACCTCTAGCTGAGGTTTAATGACCTTAATGACTCGCTAAAAGAATGCAAATGACCAGTTGTCTGCAAGGAGTATAAACCCTTCCATTCTCCATCATCCATTCAGAGCTGAAGAAGATTCTTGGATGAGAAGCGAAACGTGTTCAAAGAAAAACCAGAAAGTCCAGTTGCCTCTTAAAAAAGCACTTTTGGAACTTGTCTGCAACAAAGCTGCTGCTTTTTCTCCACATACTTCTCTTCTGGAGACAGCAGAGTCTTGGAAAATGACAAGCTTAGTTTAAGGAACTGCAGATAGATGCTCAGTACACAGTTCTACATGCTATAAGGCAGTTTTTTTACTTCTGTGCATGCAGTGAAGAAACATTTTGCCATGCACAGGTAAACTAGCCCTGTTTCACAAAACATTTCACAATGTGTCTAATGGCAAACTATACAGATATCAGATAATATATTCAGAATTTATATCAGAGAAGCAATATTAGTGCAAGAAATTTATTATGCATAAACCTCATTCAACCAGCTGTGCTGATGATTAAATTGGTTAATGTTATAATGTAAATCAATCTCTCACAATGTAAAAGACAGATGTTAAGCAAATTAACTCGTCATATCCTCAGCAAACTTCTATTTTCTTTCATCAAAAGTTCAAAAGAGTAACAACAGAAGAAAAATGACATTTCCTTTCAATACTGAAGATAAAGTTTCTTAAGGAGAACCATTGTTTGGTGTTATGGTATTTGGTGATTTTATTAGATTTAACAACTATAAATCTATATGAAGGATTGCCTCTAATATGACTCCATGTTTACCAGCCACATACATCAGGTGTTATCAGTCCCTGATCATGGTTGGAACCTTGCAACCTTTTTAAGATCTTTTACAGTGCTTCTATTGGGAGTTGGATGCTACATATAGTCTCTGCATCAGAAAATTAATCTAAGAAAATACACATATATTCAATGAAATATATTGAGACATACTGAATTAATGGAAAATAATGATAGTCTCAGTGATTTTCTATTGGTAAAACAAAAACCCAATTATAATACCATTAATACCAAAGTTATACCATTGAGTAAAACAGAGCTGATTATTGTTCAACAACGAAATCAGACAAAAACCCAAGATAATTTATGGTAATGTATGGGCACAAATTTATGCTCCAAAGGCTGTTTAGAAATGAGTGGATTCTCCTGCATCTTTCTCCCATTGTGTAGCTGCATCCAGCTTCCTATGTAACTGTGCACTGTTACAGACTTTTCAGATGCACACTAAATGTTCTTTTGAAACCCCTGAAACTCCATTGGTAGTGGAAATGAGCCATTGTACAAATCTGTAGTTATACAAATAAACACAAGATACTAGACTGTTATTTTTAAACATTCTTTTTCTTCACGATTAGTGAAACTGTATAATTAGATATAGCATCAGGTTGACTTTAGAATTCACACCAGTTAGTGCCACATAATGCGGCCTTCCCACATGCCTACATTTGGCCTTAGAACAATGTAATGGCCAAGGCTAAAAATTAATGCTAAAAGTTATGTATGTTTGTGTTATGACTGTAAATACAAAAAGTAACAAAATAAATTTATTTCAACTTTTTATTTAATCTAGTGATCCACAGAAATGTAATGATTATTTAAAAGAAAATACTACTGGAGTAGAGTAAGAACTTCCATGTCCTACGCATTGACCTCCTTTATTTAAGTAACTTATTAGACCACAATCTTCTTTCAATCAAGTTGCTTCAAGAACATGGTTAAAGTTTGATAAAACGGATAAAAAACATTGCAACCCAATCTGTGGTACAAAATAGACAAAAGAAAAAAAGAAAATAGTCAAATGAGCAATATGAAATACAGTTCAGAAAATTAGGCCACATTTCTCAGATTCACAAGTTCAGGAGAATCTTCCTTATATAAAGGCAGATGCAAGTAAAATAATTACTTAAGAACTCTGGAAGCCAAAATATGTCCTGTCCTTATGAGTAGCCACTAAATAAATATAAGTTCATTTCATAATTCAGTCAGAACACATCCATGTTTTTCCCACTTCTGCATATGGAACATAAAAAAAAAGAATGGACATTTTGTGCCTGATTTTCTAATTCATTAATTGCAGATAATTTTTTAAAAATAATCGTAATCATATGGCCTTTGAAAATACTATAAAATGGATTGAAACAAATTTGGACAAAAATTCCTTCAAGACTTCTGATATATATGGATAGGAAGGAAGGAATGGAGGGAGGGAAGGAGGGAGGGAATTTATAGTATGATGATGAATCTGTAATTTGACAATTTTGATGTAAGAAATTTAACATTAAACATACAAGAGAGCACTGTTCTTATATACCTTTCTACTAATCTATATAAATTATTATCTGCTAGTAAGTAATCTGATGAGTGCTAGTGCACTTCAAGGGCATATTACATTAATCTTGAATTCCCAGTATCTTCTAAAATAGAACCCAAATCTCATATAAAAAAATCATTAACTGAAGAGGTTGTGTCAGGATTGATTAGGCTGAGGCTACCTGAAAAATTCTAAGTGGGCCATTACTTTTGGAATAAATTAGACCTTCTGATAGGTGATGATTTATGATGGTCTAATATATCAGAAAGGTAAGTTTGAATTTACATACGTTTATAGAGTCCTTTCCTTTTATGCAGCAGGTATACATGTTCCATTGATCCACCACTGAAGGCTATATAAGACTTCAAAAAATATCATTTGTCTAACTTGGGGGCAATATGCTGACTCTGTAAACCACTTACGAGAGGTCTGTAAAGCACTGTGAAGTGGTATATATAATTCTTGTTAACACAAAATTGTAGCAGTTTGTTGTAACAGGAATTAAGCTTTCCACTTCTGCCACTTCAAATTGTTTTTCAGTTATAGCTTTTGTGGATTACAATGGTTTCAATTTTTTTGTTTATTTTAGATTATACAGTGAGGATACTTTTTGAAATATGCTGTCTTCAGAGCCAAATAACAGTTTCCCCCAAGGTATATCATATTTTAAGATTTCAAGTTAGCAAGGCATGAAAATTTTATCATCAGATACTTTCTCGTGCTATATACATATATTTCTAACTATGCTAAGCAAAATGAAAATTACCTTGATGGTAGCTCATTTAAATAAAATTATCATATTTCATGTTTGCTATTTTTCCTAGTTTTTAATAAGTCATAGCATTTTTAAGAGAAAATAACTTGACTGTAATTGTATTCTGAATACAATACTGTAACAAAATATACACCGTATTTGTACAGGACACACTTCCCCCCCCCAAAAAAAAGTGGGTGGAAAGTTCTGTGTGTCTTATACAGCAAATGTTGCCGAAGCCCT
>JANHFM010004278.1:44394-58742 GCA_032468115.1 Grayia smithii
GAGAGAGAGAGAGAGAGAGAGAGAGAGAGGGAGGGAGGGAGGGAGTGGGAGAGGGAGAGGGAGTGGGAGAGAGAGAGAGAGAGAATGAGAGAGAATCTGAGAAGACACTGGTTGCCATGCCCTGCTAAGCACGTCCATAAACCATACTTTAAGTGCAGGATACTTAAGTACTGATTTCAGTACTTCTAAATAAATGTCCAAAACCAGATACATCCCACTAGTGTGCAGTGCCTGTCATGCTTGACTCTTTGAAAAGAAGTAATATATTGATTCTAATTTAGTTATATAACTACTTAAAGTAGTAATGACTAACTCAATTTCTACTTACTCAAAGGGTCTACCCAAAAATCTAACTTAATCTGGGTCACTCAATCCACTTGTAATACCTATGGACGTTATAGATATCTATCGAGGCAATATCTATGCCATCTCTGCTCCCTCAATTTGTCATTTCTCTGCTTCACATTGCATTAAGACAGAGGTATTTAGAATGATATCTACAATCATATAGTTGAAGTCCTGCCCCTTTTTACAAGTGTCACATGTGTAACACACTTTAAAAATCTTCGGTCATGGATGCTGCCTTGACTTTTCACCCCATGGACACCCGTGGCTCTACGGTAGAATCTGCACTTTTAACAGGATCACTGCAGTGCTTATTTTAATCACTGGGTTGCAGCTAATAAGATTAATTGTACTTAATTTTCATTGAAATCAGTAGGACTTGATTTAGTTGTAACTATCTTTTTCCATTGATTTATTTCACTTATTCTGAATCCAATCCACTGTGAAAATCCTTCTGGGGAGGACAGAATTCTGTCATCTGTTTGGATTTAGAAAGGGCTTAAAGAATTAAAACACTAACAAGGTTACCAGAAATCTATCTCACATGGATTCTAAACTTTTCACCCAGGACCAGACAGTGCTGGATCATAAACCTGTCATTTCAAACAGGTAACTAAATAAATCCCCAAAGCCACTAGGTATTTTAGTGACCGGAAAGAGTAATATGCCTAATAAAAAGAATGAGTCTTCTGCCCTTTATCTGCTTAAGGCAATGAATGAACATATTTTGCCCATGGATTAATCTAGTAAAGGGAAGGGAAGGTGATTCTTTCCCCTTGCTTGTCAGTTATCTTAGTGATCTTCTCTCACAGGTTATTTATTCATTTATTTTACAGCATTTATAGCCCATCCCAATCCTAACAGAACCAGGGCAGGAGACAGCAAAATCTCACCCCAATTCTCCCCCCTCAATTAAAAACACATATAAGCAATAGAAATCAACAATAAAAAAGCTACTATATCAAAGGGGCCATTCATCTAAGCTTAGGGCTAAACTCTTCCTGTAAGAGTGCTCCGTTGATGTGTTTTTGAAATATTTGCCCAATAGGGGCCATTCATATCTCCAAGATCTCCTGTTGCCTGGTCCACCTCCAAAAGAAGCAAAGACATGCAGTAAGATTTCTCTTAGGAGGCATGGAAATATGCCTCCTGATTAAACCAAAGTAATGAATGGAGAACTGTACATCTTCCTAGCATATAAAGATATCCTCAAGTTGACTTTTTATGCCTTTGAGTCAGTTTTTAACTCCTGGCACCTCCATGGACAAGTCTTTGCAGTTTTCTTGGTAAGGTTTTCAGAATTGATTTGCCATTGCCTCCTTCCTTAACAGAAAGTGACTGGCTCAAGGTTACCTAGTTGGCTTTGTGTCTAAGGTGGGATTAGAACTCACAGTCTCCTATTTCCTGCCTGATGCCTTAACCACTACCTAAAACTGGCTTTCTGACCAAGTTGTCTTAGCTTTCAAAATAAGTATAAGCCGCTCATAAGGATGTCTTTATTGGAAAATGAAGATATTCCAATATAAAAATTTACTCCAATTGTTAACTCAAATGGATTTTTTTAAACTTCAAAGTAATGCTTATAGAAAAAAAATGGAATGGACCTTGGTTTGAAGAAAACTATTTAACAGTGTCATGTAATTAATTTTGGCACTTTTATTAGCATATCCATTTACTGTTATTCCTCCAACATAAATTGGTTAGGAAGAAAATTAGCCTGTCACTGGCAGAGAAGAAATTTTTAATGACAAACACCAGTGATCACTCTGACAAAAGTCCTATTGCAAATATTCCAAAATGAAAGTCAGTTAACCCAGTATGAACTCTGGAAAAAAATAGGGATGGGAAGGGATTGAATTGTAATCATTATTGAATACTTGAATGATAGTCAAATAGAGCCTCCATAGCATCTTTCTATAGTTTGGCTGGAGATGTCAGGTAGTAGCTGAATATATCTGAAGTGAACCAGGCAGGGGTGGGTTCTACCTACCTTTACTACTGGTTTGCACCTGCGCTCGCTTCGCTTGTGTGCGCGCCTAAAGCACGCCACCGCGCATGCGCAGAAACGTTTTTGGAAAAAATCTCAAGAAAAGCGCTCTGCATGTGCAGAACGCTATTTTCGTGGTTTTCACAAAAAAAAAGTAAGTTTGGGCGCGTGGGGGGGGGTCCGGGACACAGAGAATCGGTTCAGTGACATCACAGCGTCACTGCTACCTATTCACACGAACCAGACCGAACCGGGAGCAACCCACCACTGGTACTAGGTTGGGAAAGGTCTTGGCAATATTAACATTTGCCTGTGTAGTAGTATGTTGCTAAAAGTTGCTCACTGCTAGAAAATGTAACTTGCCAATCAATATTTAATGCCAATTCCATTCTTTTTATGGCCCCCAGAAGAACCCGGAGATTGAAAACAGGAAGGAAACACATTTTCTCCAAACCTCATTTAATAAGGTATAATGTTATGACAATGACTTTTTAAGAGGAGGGTAATGCGCTTTGGAAAGGGTAGAAAACCAGGTGTACAGCCAAGTTGGAAGAGCTGGGAACTGTGGCCCAAAATAACTACAGGATACCAGATTTTTCTAAAGAATTCAGTGAGATTTACTTCACACTCAGAGCCTTTAAAAATGGGAGTGTTAAAAACTATATACATGAAGTACCGTGTTTTCCCCGAAAATAAGACCCTGTCTTATAGTTTTTTAACCCTGAAATAAGCGCTTGGCCTTATTGCCATGCACTCAAAAGCCTTATTATCAGGGGATGTCTTATTTTGGGGGAAACAGGGTATATATCCATTCCCACCATCAATTTTGCCTGTTTATTTTTTCCTCTGGGCAGAACAAAACACTGAACGTTTGTTAATCATGAAGTCACTTATTATGTGTTTCCCTGAACCTGGATCTGTTCTGGGACCCTGAGAATATCACACTGTATTTTCCCATTACTTAGCACAAAGAAAACCTGTTCTTACTTAGACTGTACCATAATTATGCATAATGCATAATTATTATGCCCTTTAAGACTGTGTATTGCATGCATTTATATGTAGTTTAGGTTTGGGAGGTTAATTTATGATGTGTTCTTTTAAAATTGGCTGTCTTTTTGTTTTTAAAAAAACCCCAACATTAACTGCATTTTCCCTCATATTGCAAACAGCAAAAAATTGTCATTCAGCTTGGCCCACTGCAGCAGAGGGGAAATGTTATTTTTAAAGGGTGATTTATTTATTTATTTGTTTGTTTGTTTGTTTGTTTGTTTATTTATTTATTTATTTGTATGCCGCCCATCTCCCAAGGGACTCCGGGCGGCTTTAGTTTATCCCAAAGGTTATAAGGCAAAAACATTTGTTTTCAGGATTATATACATTTTGTTTTTGACTCTGTTTCAATAATAGAGTTAATGGGTTCATGGAAGAGAGGGAAGTGGCTACAGCCTTACTGTGTTGGGATCTCTAACTCAATTGTCAATTGGTCCTGACCTTAAGGAAACTAAATTTCACCCACAATAGACCCAGTCTTTCTTGAGTTAAGCTATGTCCACTCAGTCCACCAAATGTAGGAATTTAAATCAAGTCATTTAACTAATTTAGTTTACTAGTCTTCCAAGAAAAAGAGCTGGAGAGAAAGAATGCAATACAGAAGATATCTTTCCCAAACATTGGCTTAATGCAGTAACTAAACCGTACTTATTGTTTCTGTATAGCCAGTAAGGAGTTGGTAATATAATGAACTTTTGTCATATAATCCTGGTCCAGTGCTCATAGGATACAAGGCCCTTCCTGGGAAAAATGATGGGGATTTTCTCCAATGGCAACTTTTAATCCAGTTAATATGGTTGTAACCTGCTGGAACCACCCAGGAGATGGGTTTGTGGTTAACTGAAATTAGCCACTGTGGATACAGGATCATAAAGATGTAGTCGAGCTTCATGCAGCAACCTGTAACTCCTGAGAACTGTCCCAGGGTTTGTCTAATCTGGCTATGGCTTAATGGTTATACAATTCTTTTCCATAGTCAAATCACAGCTCCCAGAGGATCTTGCCCAGCAACCCATCAATGCTCAGGTTAGATTTATCTGAGATAATCTTCGCTTGTATAAGATATCTTTCCAGATGAAAACTCAGAAATGTTCCTCCACTGTTAAAACTAAAGTGGAAGAGAGATGGTTCCCACTGGCTTTGGCATTCAGCAAGGAAAGGAATGGATGTGTTTAAATTTTATATGAGTGAGGTAGAATGGAAATCCTAGGGGCTGTAGAGTCAACACACCTGAGGGATCTGCTTTATGTAGATCCTTGGAAACAGAAACTGTATTGCCATTCCCTTTTTCAAAAATAAGGAAAGCAATGGTCCCCAACTTTCGCAGCTTGGTGGCCCATCTTGGGGGAGAGAGGGAAACTGGGCACGCACACACAGCTCAACTTGCCTGGGCAATGGGCCGGTACACAACTTGCACAGGTTGAGTGGTGAGTGCATGTGCGTGCACGCTGGCCCGCCACTCACTCAAGTTGAGCTGTGCATGCACACATGTGCATGGCGGCTGCCACTCACGCACCCAGTTCTGAATAGACCATGGCCTGATAGTGGAGGCTCCGGGAGTTGGGGAGCCCTTTTCTAAAGCAGTGTGTCTCGATCTCAACAACTTTAAGAAGAGTGGGACTTCAACGGCATGCTGGGGTGGATAATTTCAGAAGTTGAAGTCTACAGATCTTAAGGTTGTTGAAATTGAGGAACACTGCTCTACAGCGTATCTCAGACAAACTGGCTGGGATCTTGCACTGAAAGAGATTAGAGAAGATAATACTGATGTATTAGTTTTGTTTAAGACCCAGTTTGGTATACAGTACAGGCTAAGACTAGAAACTGGATGACTTTGGGCCAGCCATTCTCTTTCAGTTCTCAAAAGGAGGCAATGGCACTTCTGAAAAACCTTGCCAAGAAAACTGCAGAGACTAATCCAGGCACTTGCCAGGAGTCAAAAACTGACTCAAAAACACACACAAAACAATAATGCTTTGTTTAATATGCAATATGGAAATAGGTTGCTAGTGAGGCATTATTTATCCTTAGGTTCTAGAAACCCCCTTTTGTTTGTTTTTTTAGCTGGGACCATAGAAAAATGAAGTATGGAAAGCATGCATAATATAACATTATAGGTTTTTTTCTTTCCTCATGCACACAATATTAATACCCAGAAATAATTTCTGCAGGCAACTGATGAGATTTAGGACCAATCAAATAGTTCTTCATAGGAGACAGGGTAGAATTTTGGAATTTGCTGCCATATTGGCAACTATTTAACTTTACAAAAAAATTTAACAATTTTGTGGAAGTAGATTGTTAGTAGCTGTGAGTTTTAATAGCTGTATGTTACCTCTGTAATCCAAAGGCTTAAATTGATGGTGAGCAACAATGGAGGAAAGCTTGTAAGAATAATAGGGTGCATCTACCTTTAGCGTGACCCAGCAGAGCTCTTTCAATACGGTAGTAAAGAATGGGGTAAGTCAAGAGGGTTTGCTTCCCTATAGTGCAAGATCACCCACATTATTATTATTTATTAAAATTCTATGCCGCCCTTCTCCTCAAGGACTCAGGGCGGCTTACAATAAGAGATAAACAAGAAATATAAAAACATAAATAGACATACACAAAACAATAAAAATGATAAAACATTACATTTAAAAGGGGCTAGATCCAAGTTAAAATACATAATTTAGAATTTAAAACTAGCTAAAAATCGAATTAAAAAAGTCAACCGTAGCCTGCCTGGTGGAAAAGCCACGTCTTCAGGTTGCGGCGGAAGGAGCGAAGGTCTGGGGCGGTCCGAAGTTCCGTGGGTAAATTGTTTCACAGGGTCGGGGTTCCCACAGAGAAAGCTCTCCCCCTAGGTTCCGCCAGCCAACACTGTCTGCTGTAGGCACCCTGAGAAGGCCAACTCTGTGAGAGTGCACCAGGCGCTGGGAGGATGCTTGCGGCAGTAGATGGTCCTGTAAATACCCTGGGCCTATGCCATGTAGGGCTTTATAGGTCAAAACATGTTAGTTTTTCATTGCAAATACCCAGGTTCAGCAAAGGTTGAAACAAAGATTCAATATTCCAATACAACTAGTCCTCCATTTACCACCATTCATTTAGCAACTGTTCTAGGTTACGATGACACTAGAAAAAGTGAGTTAAAACCAGTCCTTGCACTTACAACCCTAGCAGCATCCCAATAGTCACGTGATCAAAATTCAGGCCCCTGGCAACCAGCATGTATTTACAATGGTTGCGGCATCCCAGAGTCATGTGATCTACATTTTTGTGGCCTTCCCAACTGGCTTCTGACAAACAAAGTCAATGGGAAAGCTGGATTCACTTAAAGACCCTATAATTCACTTAACAAACGTAGGGATTCACTTCACACTCATGGCAAAAAAGGGTCGAAAAATCAGGAGTGATTCACTTAACAACTATTTTCCTTAGCAGTGGAAATTGTGGCCCCAATTATGATCATAAATCGAGGACTACCTGTGGTCCAAAATTCATTTTTCCCATATGTGAACTCCAGAGAAATGCCTGGTACTCAAAACAAATTTAGTTTGTTGGGTAAAATTCTGTTCTCTCTGTCTATGTGACTAATTCCAAACTGGGACTCATTTGTTCCTTTCATCTAAAGCTATATTACCCTTTCGCACTGTTGGGCTGGAGGAATCAGACTAATTCATCTCATCTAATCATCACTTAGATTTTTGGTTCACATGGCAACATATCGCTGCCATGTACCTAACAAATAGGTTTAAAACCTATTTGTTTTAAAATAAAACCTATTTAAAACACTCCATCTTGCTCATTAACCATCCCCTATGAAAATCCAATTTTATAATAAGGCATATCAGATTTCTGAACTAAGTGAAATGCTCATGGTCCAGATTCGATATATGTACATGCATTTTAATATATGCCAATCCTCAAATTCAAATTCAAAGAATTCAAAGAATTCTTCCAAACCAGTTTGTACATTATACTAACACATAACATGATTTGTCTGGATTTCCTTTAGCATTTGTTTACAATGCTATATGAACACAGCCATTGTTACATATAAACCATGGTTTATGGCTTAGAATATTGTGTCAGCTCAGCCAGCTGGTGCTCCTTCAACACACTAAAGTCAGATAAACAATGATTTAATGCAATCCAGTCAGTCAGAATAAAATATATATACACATTTCTCTTAACGAGATAAGAATGAAAATGGCAAATCGATTCCTTGCTATTGGAATAAACTTAAGAAAGATAAGTATCTAGGAAAGGATTGCTGAATGATTTACAGTACTTTAATCATTTATAGTAGATTAAGGTAACAGATTTCCTTACCTGATAGGCGTCAGACAAGGGTTTTAATTTATACATGCAAATTTTCCCAACATATGGTTCATTTATGTAGAAAGTAAATGGATTTATCCTTCCTAAAGCTATCATTTCGCATCTGGCTCAGATTATTAAGCCTCAGGGTTCTAGTAGAAATCACAGTAGATCTTGCAAACATCTGTTTGTACCTGCCTTGAAAACATAAGCCTTGTCTTAAGGGATCTGATCCAATATCTTTTAAGTCCATACTTCAGTTATAAGCAAAACCTTGGTTTGAGAACCTTTCCTATGCACTCTGTGGCTTTTGGGGGGTATTAGGTTAAAAAAAAAGATCGCCAAGCACACTGACTCTAAATCTTTTCAGTTCCTGACCTTGCCAAGTTGAGCACTAAGGTGTGAAAGCTACTATGTGTAGTGTGAGCTGTGCCCATATGCAACATTTTGAAGCCAAGTCCCTAACATGGGGCCTATGTACATCAGTAATCGGGTAACACCTCTCCTGATAGCTGCCAAGCTAACCTCCCCACTTGATTTTACTTATTAAAAACTCTTTTAATTATAAAAGAAATATGAAGATATTACTTTGAAAAGAAAAGCACAAGCATCACACATTATTTTAGTGGCATTGCCAATAATGCCTCCAGGCCCCACATAGACATCAGTGGTCTTCTCAGCAAATTAAAAGGATAGGAGGCTGCAATCCAAGACTTTGACTAGAAATGAGTCCACCTGCCCAGCAAAACCATAATGAGATGGTAGAAAGCATCTTGAATTACCAGAAGGAGACAGGGAGCAATCACATCAGATTGCCTTCCAATAAATGGATGTTTTGTAAATGTCTATGGCCACCAAAGCACTTATATTTTCATAGTGCTCATAATATGTTCTGAAAATTATCAGTGTGCCTTTCAGAAAGCGACAGATGGGGAAACATGTTCTACATAATCAAAGAATTCTAATGATGTTCAAGCAAATATTTCTAGAATTCCAGTCAGATGTTATCAATCAGGATGACAAAGTTATGGAGTGCAGGAATGGTTTGCAAAGAAACATCAAAAACAGGGCCGGCATGCATGGATCCACGCTGCATGGATCCACGCTGTAATTAAACATATCAGAGGCATATAATTTTTATGTGTAATTAAACATATAAGAGGCATATAATTATTATAAGTAATTAAACATATAAGAGGCATAATAAATATATAATTCTATTCACGCCTGCACAGGACAATGTACCTCTTTAGATGGCTCTCTAAATGCTTGCAATCATGACAAAGAAGTAAAAATGAACTTTCATAAAATAGCTGTAACCCCGTTGCCATGCACCAGTTTTGCTGCTATTACTAGAAGAACGCTGCATTGCATTTCAGAGGAAGAAGCTTTTTCTGTGGCAGGTATTTTTCAGTTTCAAATCCATTACAGAAGGGAGTCACTAAATCAGAAGATGACAATGTGTTATGGTGCTAGAAATGTAAAGTAACAGCAAATAATTGATGGATCAAAGCATTTTTTGCAAAAAAAACCAAAACAAAACACTAGATTATTCAGATAAATTTTTGTCTGTAGCACCCCACTTGTTTATAAAGCAAGACAGTTTTATAAGATTATATCTGTTTGGGAGAAATTTTGATGGAAGCAAATGCTTCCATTTTTTCACATCCTGCCACTGCATTGAACTTCATAGTAATCAGGTTTCCTCAAGATTATGGAATTGCCAGCATGGTGTGATAGTTCAGCTGTTGGACATAAAATGCCTTCAAAATTCACCACTCAGATAGGCTGGGATTCAAATGAAGGCATGATCCTGAGGGCCAGGGTTGTCTGCCAAGATGGCGGCCATAACCATGCAAGCAAAGCCTCACCTTGCATGTAAAAAAAGTGAACTGGGCTTTAATTGTATGGTTGTGATCTCCATCTTAACATTTTGGACTCCTGTAGA
Source organism: Grayia smithii (assembly GCA_032468115.1). NCBI lineage: Eukaryota > Metazoa > Chordata > Lepidosauria > Squamata > Grayiidae > Grayia > Grayia smithii. The sequence goes on from JANHFM010004278.1 coordinate 54,036, forward strand.
CATCCCTGTTGAGGACACTGAGAAATAAATGATGATGCAGCATATTTACTTATTTATTTAAAAAAAATTAGGCTGCCCATCTTACCTCAAGATAACTCTGGGGCCTATTTGTGCCACAGGGAGGCAAAGTGATGTGAAGACGAGCTCAAAAAGGTGGAGAACAAGGCACTATACTTCTGCTTGATATGCTAGTAGGCAAGGACAGAGAAAGTAAATGTTCCTTGGAGGAGAAAATTGGAAAGGGGGAAGGATATCTTGTCCCAAGCCTGCTTCAGCTCATATCATGCCACCATCTTCAAATACATGTATGTTTCTCTACCAGAAATGCTTTTTGTAACACTGATTACAAACTGGATACCCAATTTGCATTCTTAAACTTGAGAAGACTTCTTTCTCATTCATACCCAGAAATGAGCAGCGGAATGACCCCTTTTTTCAGGCAGGCAGGTAAAATGCAGCAAGAGTTTTTTATTTTAGGATCAACAAGTTTAGGGTGCTACTTCTGGTTCCAAATATCTTAGTTAATCAATGACTTACTTTCCAGCTTTGCCAGGCTGCCTGCCAAGACAGAATACTGTAGTCGGTGTTCATCTACAGGGAAAAAGAGAGGATTCTTTACTCATTCATCTCATTTGGCAACTGGTTGATATTTAATAGGGGGAAGAGAGGGAATAAGCACCGGAAGTCGGTGAATGCCTGGCTTTGCAAGGTACCATCCTGAAACATATTTCAGATCTTAAGATTCTGAATCATTTTGTATTTTCCCAAATCATAGCACAAAATGTGTTGAATGGTTGAATATGAATTGAACTACTCATATTAGAATGTCATTGTACAAATGTATGACATATTCATGCCAGTAATCTTATGAATGGCTTTGGTACAGATACATCTCATTTGAAAAGGGATATTGTACAGCTGCAAAAAGTGAAAAACGATATTAGTGCTCACTGACATTCCTCAAGAGAAAAAGGTGGATGGATTATGATTCCTTATAATGGAGAACTTGACCAAGGTGTATAAAATCACTCATGGGATGGAGAAAATGCACAGAGAAAAGGTTTTTTTCTTCTCTCAACAAAAGGTTATCAGGGATCAGCCAAAGAAGCTGATTATAAAGAGATTTAGAACAGACAAAGGAAATGTTACTTTACAAGGACCTCAATACATGGCGTTTTTCATTAGTATGAATGCCAATTCTGGGTTGCAGCAATCCAGATTACCATAGTAGTTTGAGATTTCTGTATTTCGTTGTTGCCATATAGTGGCGACTGGTATTTCTTTAGCCCAAATCTAGTTGCTCTTTTTAAAATGACATAAAGCAGCTTTACAATTTTGGAAAAGAATTGTTGACACTGATGCAAATGTGCCATGTATTGGATGGCTTAAAAGGACTGGATGCGTTCATGGAGGCTAAGTCAATCAAGGACCATCAGTCTTGAAGGTCCAATGTTATCTTTGGGTTGGGAATTATTATAATTTAAACATGAATGCAAATACCAACCTGGCTCTTTTTTTAGGAAGAGCAGGGCCATCATTCTAGTCAATGTATTTGGAGAAGTGGGAGGTTGTACATCTGTGTTGAATGTCCTACCCTACTGTAAGAAAAGACACTAAGCAAGACAAATACTTCTGGCAGCTTGTTTCTATTTTCCCTCTGCAGCAACTGAATGTGATCTGGGACCCTACCTAAGAGCAAGGAACAAAACAGAGCTGGGATAAAAGTATAGAAATTATGGGCAGGGCAAGGTCAGCAACTTTAATTCATCAGTCTCCTGTATTGTAATCCAGGTGTCCCAGTCTTTTTGGAGAACATATTGTATGCACAATCATAAAACGCTTGCAAAGAGGATAGGGAACCAGATACAAAGTCCTAGTACCCTCTCTAATCTCCCCTTCTGCAGGCTGCTCCATGGTGCCCTTGTTTACCTTTGTTCTTTTTCTAAGCAGGTGACCATCCAAGCAAATCACTAAGTTGTTTAAGATGCCCATCTTTTGAATCTCAAATCTCAAAGTTACTGAGCAAGTTTGGGCCTCAGGGACATTTCTGGAAATAAAAGTAATTCTGAATACTGGTACTTTGTTTTGCATCTCTCTCTTTTTTTAAAAAAAAAAATCAACTTGGTAGGACTTGTGCGAATTCTAGGCACATCGGTGCTTTTGGATGCTGTATCAGAGACCCTGGTTCCTTCACACATCTCTTTGAACAGACTGGGATTTCAATGAACAAGCTTGACCTGAATTATAGCTAATTTAAAACCAGTTATTTGACAGCCCCTGGGGTTGTCAAAGGAACTGGCACAGATGAAGTCTGAGTGAAGGAAGAGAAATATCACAACCCCTGCCAGGCTGCATTTGCTTGTAAGGCCTCTAGCAATTTCCATTTCATTCATGCAAGTGCTGTGAAATTATTTAAATATGAGAAGATGATTTATAGACTATCAAGCCCCAAATATGTTGTTAAATTCCAGGATCTTCCTTCTCTTTGTCTCAGGCAATAAGAAAACAGGAGCTCTTCGTGTAACTGATAAGTGGTACATACCAAAGGAAAAGTGTCACCTGTGCATTTTATTAGAATTTGAAAGCAATTTGCAGTTAAACTAACTTTCTTCCCTGTTAACAATTTTATGCCTCCCCCACACCAACTGCAAGTATGTAATTACTGAATGATCGGCAGAATTTTAATGAATTCTACCCTCAGAATTGAATTACCATTGCACTGACTTAAAGCTCATCACTATGTCCCCCTACCTTGCCTCAAAGATGGCTTGTTGGTCACGTCCTCATGATGCACCCTCATCTCAACCCCCAGCTCATAGCTGAGGCTGCCTAGCTTCAATTTATCTGATCCAAGAGAGAAAAGCAAGCATGAGACTGTGTGACAGTAAGAGGGATAGATATTCTTTCTTCTGCAGGCTGAGTATGACGTGCCTCACTTGATCTCAAGAGCAAGTAGGGGCTTCACAGAAAACCAGAGGGTACAGAAAGCCCTTATCTATACCACACATCAGGTTCAGACAGGAGGCTAAACCCAGATGTACCTGGGAGGGAATGGGACAACTTGCCACAGCCCACTTGCTGCAGCAAACTCACTGCAGCCAACTCGCCGCAGCCAACTCACCATGGGCAGTTTGGCGCAGGACAACTTGTCAAGGCCAACTCATCATGAGACAACTTGTTGTGAGACAATTTAACAATTCTATTTAATTATTTAAAATAAATAAAAAATTTAATTTTTGCCATACACATTTCATTCTGTCCCTCCTTTTGCATCCTTTCTTTAATGATTCTACTCCACCATTTCTTTGATATTTGTGATATTTGTAGCCTGTACAAATATTTGTACAAATCTGATATTTGTAGCCCTTGTCCTGCAGTGAGTTGCCCTGTGGTGGGATGGCCGTGGCAAGTTGGCAGTGGTGAGTTGGCCATGGTGAATTGGCCATAGCAAATTGCCATAGAGCTAGGAAGACCCTAGCAGCATTTGCTTGCTATTGGTCCTAAGCACACTATTCAAGTTGTCAACCTACCTGATAAAAAAAAACAAAGGAAGAGAGCAATTACAGGCTACTAACTTCTGTATTGATATTCATAGTCACTGCTTTTTGCAAGATGTCAACCCACCTGCTGACTTCAAGCTAACCTAACTCTGAAGGAGGAAAACTTTTGAAGAAGACACACATCTCCACTGTCCTCAATCCATTGCCTCCACTTACTCCAGGAGAGGCAAGCACCTTATTTTTGAGGGGACAAAGCCATGCTGGAGAGCCAGATTAGACTGATGGTGCAACATTTCCCCCTTCGGTGGTTGCAGGATGAGGAAAATTGGTTTCTTAGGACCAAGAGAGCTGATAGCAGAGTGTCTGGAAGAAGATAGGGTAGTAGAACCTATTTGCAAAACAGTAGAGGCACTGTTGTTGCTGAAGAAGAAAATATTAGCAATAGCAATAGCCCTTAGACTTATATACCACTTCACAGTGCTTTACATCCCTCTCTAAGTGGTTTACAGAATCAGCATATTGCCCCCAATAATCTGGGTCCTCATTTCATCAACCTTGGAAGGATGGGAGGCTGAGTCAACCTTGAGCCTGGTGACATTCAAACTGCCAAATTGCAGGCAGCTGACAGTCAGCAGAAGTAGCTTGCAGTACTGCATTCTAACCACTGCGCCACCATGGCTTAGTGGCAATTGCAATAAGTATCACCTATCTCTCTGTGTTGGGATATCTCCTTCCTGCAACTAACGTAAAGTTTCAATTCTGTCCTTTCTACCCATACACCCCCACCCCAAAGCACCCAAATAAGACTTCGGGAAAACAATGGAGTCAGAGAAGTGGTTGGTTGGAAGGACAGATTAGATGCAAGTATTTTGGCTGAGGGTTACTGACCTAAGGAGCAGCAAGACAGAAAAAAGACTCCTTAAGAAAGATGGATGGAAGGATAGGGCTAGATGAACTCCAAGGTACCTTCCAGCCAGGGGTGGGTTTCACTTACCTTTATTACCAGTTCGCAATGGGAGTGTGCATCGCACTCACTTCACTCACTCGAGCTTCTGTACATGCACAAAAGCTGCGCATGCGCAGATCGCCCAGGATGACGTCAGGGTGGGTGGGCGGAGCCTCCCACCGGTTTTACTACCGGTTCTATAGAACCGGACAGAACCGGGAGCAACCCACCACTGCTTCCAACCTTTCTATTCTATGATGC
>JANHFM010004278.1:62261-73911 GCA_032468115.1 Grayia smithii
AGCTGATAGGTGCGGCAGAGTGGATTGAGGAATTAGCCTCAGCTGTTCTGAAATTCAATGCGCTTGTGCAAAGCACAAGTTTGGCATGTGTGCGAGCAAAGCGAGCCAAACTGGTGGTAACACTGGTTGAAACCCACCACTGCTGGGTAGACAGACAGACAGACAGACAGACAGACAGACAGACAGATCCCATGTAAATCAATAGAGAGCATGAACATAAATGAACTGTAGGCCAGATCCCCTACAATGTGGAAACATAAGCATAGGTCCTCGGAGATCTAGAGCAGGAAGCCTTTAGAATGATATCAGTATTACTGGTAATCTCCATCTACAGTTTTATCAGCTAAACCAATAAAAGATATCTCTGTCTCAGATGGATCAGACACTGATTAGATCATCTGTGATCACTGTAATTGAAAAAGAAACACGTGTGCTAAATCACATGAGCCAAAGAATTCATTTTATACAATTTCTATTCATGGGCTGGACTTTATTAAAAGAGAATGAATGTCAGAAGTTAGGAAGATACAAATTTTCCCATATTTCAATAATATTCTAACAATAGGGAAAAAAAAACCCAAACCCTGTAACATTAATTGCCTGTTGAAAAACATTTGTCAACTTCAGTATAATTGTACAGGAAGCAGGGAGGCAAAAAGCAAAATTACTACTGAAGGCTATTCCCATGGTTTATTTAACCGTGGTTTAAAGCATATTATATGAAAACAACATGGGTTGATTTCTGAAAAAGATCATGCAAAGGATAATGGGGGGAAATAGCAACGGAATGCATATTGGACAAACCAGGAGGCACAGCAAGGTTGAATCTTTTGCACCCCTGATAAAAAGGAACAGTTACAATTTAACTTTAGATTCTGTAGTGGCTAGTCAGATTAAAGTATGCAACTAATGCTCACAGATGCTGTGGTGTTTATGCTCACAAAATGGCTTCAATTGGTTTTGGGAACATTTAAAAACTGAATCAGATGCAAAATCTTATAAGTCCTGTTCTCATGGGATAAAATTTAGCAAGAAAAATTGTAATGCATTTTGAGTATACAGTATAGCCTAATTTTTACTGTCCTTGTAAGGTTTTGTTTCCCATAAGATTTTAATGTCTTTGTATGAAAATAGCACTTGAAACTGTTCCAATCTCTTGCAGGTTTCCGGAAAAACTCTGATTTAAAAATTATTTTTAATTGGCTTACTTTCTTAGGTAATCAAAGGTATAAATCTAAGATACCTTCTATTTTTTTCCTTTTCCTAATCCTATGCAATTTTATGTTGCTATTGAAAGGAAAATCATTGCTCTTATTTGCAGCAACATTACATTAGAAAGCAGATAAATAATTGGATCAGCAGCTATGTAATATACCTCAGTGTTGATGAGACAAGGAACATGATTCTCTTTTCCAGGTAGAAAATGTTCCAAAGGTGCTTTTTCAAGAGGCAACTGGAATTTCTTCAGCTGAAGATGCTTCTTGGATGAGAAGTGAAATGTCCCCAAAGAAAAACCAGAAAGACCAGTTGGCTCTTGAAAAAGCACCTTTGGGATAACCATGACCCGGATGACTGAGAATCTCCATAGACAGGTAGAAAAGAGTTAAAGAAATCACCTGAAAACTGAAACCTCAAGGCCAACATCCTCCAAATCACTTGAGCAACATTTTGAATGACAGATACAGTCAAGCCAAAAACAAACTACATAATGGCTGTAGTAGTCACACCACATGGTAAACCATATGGTTTATTTGCTTTTAGCTTCACATGCTATGCCAATATAGCCACTGTGATTTGTGTGACCCATGCTTATGGCTTGGTCTGATGTGTGAATCCAACTACTTCTGAATAATTCCATAAATTATTACTAAACTGAGATTTAGTGTAACATTTGAACCCAGGTAAAAGGTTTTGATCAGCAAACCTTAGGTTTCTTCTAATATAATGTCCTTTTATTTTCAGGAGGCTTAAAATAAATGGAGAAAATGTTCTCCGTTTTCTTTGGATTTCCTAATATCTTCTATGAGTAGGAAGTAAACTTCAGGTAGCAGAAAGTTACTATTTTTGATCAGGTCTTAGCTTAGCCTTTTCTGCCCATTTTCACTGGAACCACTTCAAAATAACCTGAACTGCACCTAGGGAAGAGCTCAAAAATTACACTGTGGTTTTGAAAATTAACAACAAACAGAATTGATAATTACCCAGCTGTTCTGCCTAAAGGTTCTGAACAGCTTAAAGGTCACCCAGCCTAAAGGGGACTTGCTTGGAAGAATAAATCTGTGCAAGGATTTCAAGGCAATCGAGTTGCTTGATTCTTCCTGGTTTCTGAAAATCCTTAGCTAGGAAACCTACAGATGCTCCCAAGAGAGGCCAACATTTGTATCACTCCCTCTAATTCAGTGGCCCCAAAACTTTTGGGCACCAGGGACCAGTTCCATGGAGAAAGGTTTTTCCACCGGCCAGAGGCTGACACTGAGCTTGTCAATCAGAAAGGTCGGCAGTTTGATGGTTCAAATCCCTAGTATAGGTCTCCTGCGTGAGCAGGGGGTTGGACTAGATGACCTCCAAGGTCCCTTCCAACTCTGTTACTGGTATCAAGAGGGGTGTATGGTTTTGTATGCTGCCTGCATCCTGCGGAGGGGCTTTGCTTGTTTCTATGAACTAGATGCTGACATGCCATGGACCAGGGGTTGGGCACCCCTGCTCTAATTGAAAACTCAGTTGGTAAAGGGTGACAAGTTGTAACCAAAGTGGTTTTCTTGAGAAAAAAATAGAATCAGAGAATTGAGTAGGGCCATTTAGGACAGCTCCCTCTGAACAGGAATCCAAATTAAAGTATCCATGAGAGGTGGATGTCCATAGGGACACCTGTAACAAAACACAATGACATAAAAATGGCACTGTGTACATCATGACATCCTCATATAAATGAGATTACTTACATACTTGTATCACTTTGCATTGTGATGTTTGTTTGATGCAGCTGTATTAGTTTGGTAAAATGATCCATGAGTCGTTACTTAACATACACATCCCGCTTCCTCTTATAGATGCTTACATATCTTCAGGTTGTGCTTGAACACACGCAGTGAAGGAGAGCTACCACATCCTTCTACTGCTGAACTTATCTTTTTAGGAAGTTTCTCCTACCATTCAACCAAAACAGCTTTGCAAAAGACACTATCCTTTGTCTTAAGTTCTTCATTCATGTGGGACAAACTCCCCAACAGAATTTGTAGGGGAGGAGATCCTAAGGAATGGAGCAACCAGCCAGTCAATGAGGACTGAGTAAATCTAGTTGTCTCCAAATAAAGCGATAAAACCAGAAAAATGAAATAGGATGGAAGACCATCTTTGAGATGTTCTAGCTGATGGAATAGGAGCTTCTCCATCTTTTGTTCTAGAGAAATGAGCCAAAGTTCTTTATTTTTTAGATCAAAACAATACATAGCCTGAAACAGCTTGGCACAGGAAAGGAGCCTCCCCTACTGGCATTCAGGCGTCCCATGGGTAAGATAACACCACCCAAAAAATTCTTTTCACAGAGGCAGCCAGTCACCTCGGTGATCCTTGGCTAACACGTGCCATATGCTTAAAAAAAAGAGAGAGAGAGCTAGGTGGGGAATGGAAGACCTTTGGAATATTGCTGAACTACAAACTCCTACCTGCCTCAGTCATCATGGCCTAGATGAGAATGCTACATAATAGCAATAGCAATAGCACTTAGACTTATATACCGGTATCACTTCATAGTGCTTTACAGCCCTAAGAGGTTTACAGAGTCAGCATATTGCCCCCAATAATCTGAGTTCTCATTTCACCAATCTCGGAAGAAGACTGAGTAAACCTTGAGATGATCAGAACTGAACTGCTGGCAGTTGGCAGAATTAGCCTGCAATACTACATTCTAACCACTGAGCCACCACAGCTCTCAAAACATTTGAAATTCTGCTTGGTTGTATCTTTTGACAACCAGACACCAGTGCCACTAATTCATTGCTATTCCTCAGGTTAAATTCCTGTGGCAGTTCTGAATCTTGAGAGTGAACATTGTTAAAAGTGATTAACAGATCCATAAATACAGTCTGAGACATAATTTGTTAACTAAATACTACAGATTGCTTGTGCTATTTGCTTTGTTATATCCTATCCTATCTTGCCTTCTCCTTCAAGAACTGGACTGAGATTTGTAACCAACCGACACACTGTATGTAATTGTGAGGGATGATGGAGGGTTTTTTTTTAATGTTTTGTTTGTTTAAAAAAAAATTTAAATTTTTTTTAAAAGAACTGGACTGAGACCACACGTTGTCAGGAGCCCATTATTGTTATCTTCATTCTCAGAACCCCTCAAAGTTTGTGACTGAAACCGTATGATAAATCATTTATCTTGGGCAGCACTATACTTTGCACTGAGGGAAGGGAGAGAAATAGGTCTGGGACTCCATAGAACACACATTTAAGTTTTAGAATTAGTACTTCATAAATTTAACCTATTAAAATCCCACTGACTTCAAGGGAACAAATATGTAGCTTCATAAAGCCTGGATAACATTAATATATCCCATACTCAATGGTCATTTCAAACATTTTAAAATGTCTTTCATCCCATTCTTTCATATAATAACTGACCCACAGTATTTGGCTGGCTGCTAAGCCAAAATCTTATTTGTATGGTTTTGGCTTTGCACTGTGTGCAAATATATTATGGCTGGTTAATGAGAGGATTTGTAGCAAGCAGGGTACATGAAATTTGGTGAATTTCATGGCTCAATAGAAATTTGAATCTGAACAACCTGGGTCCTAGCCCAATAGTCCAGTTCTTGATTTATTTTTTCAATGAAATTTTAAACCGACTCACTAAATTTAGTCCTGCTCTCCAAAGTAATGTTTCCCACCCAAACTTCCTAATGCAGACACTTGTAACAATAACACATTGTTCTGAGCTTTGCTGTTGGTATTAACAAAGATTACCAGTGTGATTTGCCTTCGGGATAATTCTTGACTGGAGTCTGACTTGAGGAAGGAATGTTAATTGCCCAAGATATTAAAGTTATGCCCCTCGGTGAGAGCTAATTGTTAGGAGATTGCTCCTGGATAGAGGGCTATTCTGCAATGTTCTGCTTAGGAAAAACTAATCAGAGAAGGGGGTTGTGAACATACCTTCTCTCTTAGCAAAGGATGATGTAATGTCTTTTAGCTCTCTGTGTGGAGTGAGAAAAACAGCAGTTTTGATTCAGGAAATAAAAAAGAAGCAGAGAGAGGTGAATTTTTTAAGTCAAATCTGCTTTGGAATGCTGCCTTTTTTCCTGAATAAGGTCATGAATTGAATTGCCTTTTGGGGATCATAAACTGGCTTGCAATTTGAAAATAAACACAAAGCCCTATTAAGCTAGTTTAGTGCAGTGGTTCAAGTGTGAGGCTAAGACTGAGGAAACTCAGAGTCAAATCCATACTCTGCTATGGAAGCCTGCTTGATGACTTGGAGCTTAGTCATTTTATCACAGCCCAACCTATTTCTCAGGTAATTGTTGCTGGAAAAAAAATGGAGAATGCCCTATATGCCAGCTCCCAGGAGAAAAGTGGCATGTAAATCAAAGAACTTCAGCCTGTTATATGTCTCTGGAACTCCTTGCTGATGAGGAAGTTTGCAACTTTGTGAAACAACAATAGACCCAGAATGCACATTCACACATCATTCTCATTCTCAGAATTCCTCAGCCAGCTTGGCTGAGGAATTCTGGGAGTTGAAGTCCACAAGTCTTAAAGTTGCCAGTTTTGGAGACCCCGTCATATATTACTATATGCTTGGTTTGGATTTATGTTTTATGAATCTGGCAACTATAATTTATAAAGCATTGGCTGGAAACTGATCAGGGAGAGAAGCAACCTAGAAGTAAGGAAAAATTTCCTGACAGCGATAACAATAAATCAGTGGAAGAGCTTGCCTTTAAAAGTTGTGGATGCTCCACCACTGGGGGCTTTTAAGAAGAGATTGGACAACCATTTGTCTGAAAAGTTGTAAGATCTCCTGCTTGAGGAGAGGGTTGGACTAGAAGACCTCCAAAGTCCCTTCCAACTCCAATTCTGTTAAAGCATATATTATGGCAGCTGGCCAATTGCAGTTTATTCAATAAACCGTAGTTAAGCCATACCTTAGTCTAATGTGGTATACCAACATTTGAAACAAAAGTTTTGGTCTACACTGTAGCCCCAAGTCTTCTTAAGCATAACCTTACAATCCTCACAGCAGAAATGCAGCTGCAACCACTATCCAGATTCCAGAGTCTTCTGGGTGTCCCGCAAGCCAAGTAGGGACACGTGGCTGGCCAACATGTGCAAAGCCTACTCATAGTTTGAGTAGTTCCAGCTTAAGACAAGCTGCTGCAGGTTGTTTTGGCAGGCATCCTAGCTTGCTGGCCAGCTGATGATTCTCAATACAGCAATTGAACAGCAGGTTTCCTTGGTTGAGTGGCTGGCAAGTTTTCCCACTAGATCAGAGCACTTCTTCCTCAAAGAGGCCCCTTGTCTGAAACATACAATGTAGCACACTGGTGATACAAAGATATAAATATGTGCACATTATCCTTCTTTCCAGAAAAGACTTTTAGTGTCATTTCAGTGATTCAGAGAGCAGTAAACATATTTCACAAAATACTATCTTGCCCATTTCATTCATAAATATTACAGAGGGATCAGTGCAAGAACAGATGGATGGATCCCTTGGCACCTTCCAGGCTGCCTGCCTCACCTGGGCTTTTACACATTTTTAATTACCTCTTGTTAAATGGAAAAGTTGCCTTCTGCACACCATCTTTAGCATCACCTTAGTTTTCATAAATGCGTCCGACTCCAAATGGCCACGTTTTATTCAAAAATAAAAACAATGGACCCTGTGCTTTCTATGACAGTGTTTGCTTGCCTGGAAAAAGGCCGAAGGTAAGTTGGGGTAGAATAGTGTTCTGAAGATTGGAGAAGGGGGTTTGGAGGGAGGGAGAGAGAGAGGGAGGGAGGGAGAGAGGGAGGGAAGAAGAGGCAGGCAGGTAGGCAGACTGGCTACTGATCCTTTGTAACTGGCCCTCCAATGGCAGCCATTTAGTGAATGGGCAATTTACTCCTCCAGGACTCCTTATGTGAGAGCACACACCCGATCTCAAAACTCCAAATATGTCCCACTCTCCAAAGGGCAGAGATGGAATGAAAGTTGATGCAAGTGTCTCTGTGCCCCAGGATAATAGTTTTTCAAAGCTATGTTCTCACAAGATTCATACTGCACTTTTAAGTTCACAAAATTTAAAGCAAATACAATCCTGCTTCCCTGTTCATCTGAAGTACAACATAATGCATTTTAGGTTATGGAGTGTTGCTTCTTACCTGTTACATAATTTACATCTTCATGACTGATCCCTAAACATTTATTAGTTATATTCTTGAAAAGCTGTGTTGCCTCTGAATCTCTATGCTTTCACAGTGGAGAGAATGAACAAGTTACTGAAAGCCTCTTTCAAAATTTCAAGCTTTAAGACAGTTGATGTGTAGAAAGTTCAAGATTGCTCAATTTTATTTCCGGCATGACTTGTACTAAGTATTGCTCCTAGGCATATAGGGAATGATTTATTTACCCAGTTTTTTATTAGCAAATATTCAATGTGCCATGACCATGTAACTAGTTTGTGAAATATTACAAAAGCAGAGTTCCAATCCTCACAGCTTTGCATTTGTACTCTAGAACAAGAGACGTAGGTTCTAGAACACAGCACAAATGCAGTCTGCTTTGAATTCAGTAAGAAGATTGGTCTCACATAAGCAAGATTATAGACTTTTCCTTAATAATAGCTTACCTCAACTTTCCCAAGAATGGAGCACAGCTAAAAAGATTAGTGTGGATTTGTACTGTTAATGGGATGGGCAAGATGGCAATCTTTGTGCTATGTGATCAGCAAAGATAAGCAGGAGCAAGCCAGAGAAACACTTTATCATATGATACTGCTATCCACATTATAACTTAATGTGTATCCTGAATATTTTGTTTCAGGAGGCAGCAAGATATACATGATACTGGTAGTAATCATAATAATAAAGTTCACTGCTCAGGATGTTACGGACATGATTCTGGCCCTGTAATTACATATGTCATTCTGAAGTATATCCTAGTTGAGTCTGTTTCTTCTGAAATAAATGTACCTAAAAATGTAGCATGTTTCTGGAACAATCACTTCTCTCCTAATAGTAATCAATTCTGAAAAAGAGATTATCACTAGGTTGTTTAACATTTCTGTTTAGACTTTGAGAGAACTTCACTAAGAACTTCAAATATTTACTGCCATTGTCAGTAAAATAATTTTACACTCGGTTAAAGTCATATAAGTAATATTTCTGCTACTTTTTCTACCTATATTCCATGTTCAGGTAGTATCACCTGAACTTTCTACCTGTATTTCATTTTAGTTCCAATTCCAAATCTAGATAATTTCTCCCCTAATATTTTTAGAATATCAATGAAATAAATTATCAGTTTATTTTCTTGTGAAAGAGATTTGGAAATGAGCAAGAAAACAAAATGCATGAAGCAAAGACAAAACAAAGGAGGGGCAGCCCAATTTTGGTCTGACAAGAATGCATTGGTTTTCCATTTGTTTCTGCTTTTAATTCATCTCACCCAATTAGTATTTTCTTAATTTCTGTATCAGTATTTATTTGAATATAAAATGTATTCAGATATAAAAAATATAGATTTAAAATAGCCCATGGATAGAATCTGTATAGATAAGGCTCAACAAAACTAAATTTAGAATAAAATGACTTTCAATCACTGGCAAGTTATGACAATGAGGTCATCTTTTCAAATTCTTTTTTCAGTTCTCACAAAATCTGCCAATCACACCGTTCCTTTCTAAAAACTTCTAGTGTCTGTATATTAAATGACAACTATTTAAATTGCTGACGTTCTTTATTTCTTTGCAGAAATTAAAAACATTTTCTGCCTTCTTACTTGATTTAGAGAAAAGTGTTAAGTGTTCTCATTTGCTTACCGTGTTCCCCTGAAAATAAGACCGTCTTATATTTTTTTGAACCCTGAAATAAGCGCTTGGCCTTATTTTCGGGGAGGTCTTATTATTTTTGGGCGCATGGAGCAAGATGGGGCTCCTCTTGCCATCTTACCTGATTTCCAGCTCTGTGTTTAAATATTTTTAGAGAGGGCTTATTTTTGGGGGGGAGGCTTATTTTAGCACATGCCTTCAAAAGCCCGACTGGGCTTATTATCAGGGGATGTCTTATTTTGGGGGAAACAGGGTACTAGAGAGAAAATATTTGCAAGCATCTGGATTGCTATTCATTCTATTATCCCAAGGATCCCATTGGTTTGGTATGTAACCTATCCATAGACTGTTTCACATGTTAATTTGAAAACTTTTTGTAAATCATTATCTGATGGTCTTACATGTATAGCTATACTAAAATTCTAGTTTGTCCTCCATTTCTTTCCATATGGGCCAATCCAATGTTTAAGAAAAAATGGTAGCCGACAATGATTGCAGTAACACAGAAATACCTTATAAACCATCAGATTTTATCAGGGCTGTCACAAGAGGTGCTGCTTTGTGACACAAATAAAATGTGGTTTTCATTTTGATGGGCAAAAGCTGAGACCGAGGGATGGGTCAAACGCATTATTAGTCATGAGTCCCTTCATGCCCGCAAGAGACCTAAGTCCAACCCACCATGAATTTCTTATCTACTGCCAAATTGTAGTTCAGATTCTTGTAGAGCCTAAGTTTACAATAAATCTTTATACCCATTTGAATTGCTTGAATCTCATTTCCCTGGTCCTTGACAATACATCTTCTTTTAAAATGAGTAATAAGATGCTGCTTTCCACTACAGTTAAAAGTACAGTCTTATTTTCAACTTTATTTAGGCAGAATAATGTGTATGTTCATCGTCAATTTGTAAGCTAATGACCACATTTTGAAAACTATGTTTTATTGAGATTTTAAAACAAATTAATAGATTAAACAATAAGTATTAACAATTGCAAATACAACTTATTGAGGGTGGGGATAGATCAATGTGATTAAGCTTTTGTATTTCTATGGGACTGGAATGTGCAGTTATTTACAGACTTTGTCTTTTCTAATGTCTATCTACATTACTTTGCTTTCCAATTTCTTCTTTTACAAGAAAGCTTATACAATAGAGGATTGTGTGGTCCTCATGAAGCAAGCATGAGCTTACAAGAATTCAAAACAATTACTGACAAATAGTCTTAGCAAGCTGCTGTCCACCAGGGCTTGAAGAATCAAAACTACCGAACAACTGTTCAGCCTATCTTTAATGTTCAGGGCAAGATTTTAATGTCTTCATCTTTTTCAAAAACAAAGTAAATTAAATATACTTGACTAACTTGCAACAAGCAAGAAAAAGTGCTCATTAGCTAGGTGCATCAGAAGACTCTGGTAGCTTGAAGCAAACACTGAGACTATTTGGTATACCATGACCTCAATCCTGGGGCAGAAAATCCTGCAATCTTACATATGTCTATGAGATTGTTCTCATACAAATGGATGAAGAACTGAGCCAACAAAATTCTTATGCAATCTAACTCCCTGGAAGTGTAATTAAGAAAGTAGTATGCCTGGAGTTATTTTTAGTGAAATTACTGCCTGTATTACTTCTTTATCAATTTAAGAATACATATAGTTAATAAGCAGCTACTAAGAATTGTACAGAATAATAAAATGATTATTAAAAAGTCAGTGATAGAGTCCAAAGTAATAGTCCAAAGGAATAACCGTTGGTTTATTAAAAAAAAAAAGATAGGAACATTTGCCCAATGTATATGCCAGTGGTGGGTTGCCCCCGGTTCAGTCCGGTTCGCGCGATCCGGTAGCGGTGACAGTGATGTCACCGAACCGGTTCTACGCATCCCGGACCGCGCCCCCCCATGCGCCCGTACTTACCGGCCTGGGCGTGGAGCGCACTTTGACTTTTGGCCCAAAAAAAGCTTCTGCGCATGTGCGCCTGTTCGGTGTGCACGCACGCAAAGTGCATGTGCGCGCCAGACCCATGCTCCCCGACCACGCACGAAGCAGGTGCACCTTTAGAACCGGTAGGACAGGTAAGTAGAACCCACCCCTGGTATATTCCTAGTTAGTCTAATTTCAAGGCAGTTTCCTGTATTCGTAATTTAAATTTCTATTCTATGCATCTGATTATCATACAACAGTGGAAAGCAGAACTGCAAATAAATTATCTAGGTAGCAGTCAGTTTTTCCATCCACTGGTTTCTGAGCTTGGTTCTTTTCTTGCAGACATTTCATTACCCAAACTACATAGGTAGTATATGGGGTTTGCCAGTATTGAGTAGTGAGTGGGGTTTGCTCTCATTTTATACTCTAGTGCCATGATGGCAAACCTATGGCACGCGTGCCGGAAGTGGCAACAGAGCCATCTCTCCAGGCACGCCAGCCATCGCCCATTGCTCTTCCAGTTTCCACCACACACATGCGCGCCGGCCAGCTTGTCTTCACACGTGCGGGAGCACCAGAAACCAGAAGAGCAGCTCCCTGGCAGGTATGTGTGTGCAGGGAAGCTTGACTTCCAGTTTCCGGTGCACAGGTGCGCACTGGCCAGCTGGTCTTTGCACGTT